>JAIUZE010025574.1:0-23887 GCA_022085475.1 Heliosperma pusillum | reverse complement strand
TGGCCCTCCATTTTGTTTTAATCTTAACCATTGATTCTCTTGATCTAAGGGTTGAGATGAGGACTTAAGGACTCAAAGGGAAGGGGTGGACTTATTTGAACCTACTTCTATATATATATATATATATATATATATATATATATATATATATATATATATATAGAGTCAAGTTATAATGAGTCCACCTTTAAAATTGAGTCCATGAGTCCTCATCGATCTTGCCCTTTGGATGAAAGAGATGGAGGGACAAGATTAGAACAAGATGGAAGGCTAAGATTAAAAGAAAAATGAATGGACAAGATTAGAACAAAATGAAGGGACAAGATTAGAACCAAAGGAGTGGGTTTTAATGACTTTCACCTACATTACGAGTACATAATGATATAACTTTAGTCATTAAGAGGTTAACTTCAACCATTATTTGTGTAACTTCAAAATAAAATTTGATTTCGAGTATATAAATTTGAATTTATGTAACTTTAAGATAAGTTTATGTGATTTTACTTTTTTATGAGTGTAACTTTAGTCATTAAGGGTGTAACTTCAACCATTATTTGTGTAACTTCAAAATAAATGTGATTTCGAGTATATAAATTTGAATTTATGTAACTTTAAGATAAGTTTATGTGATTTTTACCTTTTTATGAGGGTAACTTTAGTCATTAAAAGTGTAACTTCAACCATTATTTGTGTAACTTCAAAATAAAATGTGATTTCGAGTATATAAATTTGAATTTATGTAACTTTAAGATAAATTTATGTGATTTTTACCTTTTTATGAGGGTAACTTTAGTCATTAAAAGCGTAACTTCAACCATTATTTGTGTAACTTCAAAATAAAATGTGATTTCGAGTATATAAATTTGAATTTATGTAACTTTAAGATAAGTTTATGTAATTTTTGCCTTTTTATGAGGCTAACTTTAGTCATTAAGAGTGTAACTTCAACCATTATTTTTGTAACTTTAAACTAAAATGTGATTTCGACTTATAATTTTGAATTTATATAATTTTAAAACAAATTTATGTGATTTTAGTTTTATTATGAGTATAACTTTAATTCTTAATTGCGTAACTTTAAGTTAAAATATGAATTAATTTTAATATTTTAATAAGTGTAACTTTAACCTTTATTAGTGAAACTTAATTTATTAACTGTGTAACTTTAGTCAATTATAGTGTAATTCATGTTTAGGTAACTTCAGTCTTTTCTAGTGTAACTTCAGTCCATACTAATGTAACTATAGTCATTAATTAAGTAACTTCAGTCCTTAATAAGATAACTTTAGTCCAGTGCAACTTTAGTCCATAATTGTGAAACTTTAGTACATACTAGTGAAACTTTAGTACATAATAGTGAAACTTTAGTACATAATAGTGAAACTTTAGTACATACTAGTGAAACTTTAGTACATACTAGTGAAACTTTAGTCCATACTAGTGAAACTTTAGTCCATAATTGTGAAACTTTAGTACATACTAGTGAAACTTTAGTACATACTAGTGAAACTTTAGTCCATAATTGTGAAACTTTAGTACATACTAGTGAAACTTTAGTACGATCTAGTGTAACTTTAGCCCATACTAGTGTAACTTTAGTTCATAAAAGTGTAACTTCAGCCCATACTATTATAACTTTAGTTCATAATTTTGAATTTTTAATCTATAATGATGTAACTTTAGATATAAAAACAACAATTACCCTCCTCCTCCGTCACCAACAACTATAATCAACCAACAACAACATAAAAACCTAGATCTAAAAAATGAACAAACAAGATCTAATAAAAAAAGAAAAAAAATAAAGAGATCTAAAAAAATCCACCAAACCCAAAAAAAACGAGACTAATAAACAAAATACGAGACATAAATTAAAAACTAGAAAAATATAAGGAACTTTGAAAATAAAAAACGAGATTTTAAAAATAAAAAAGTGAATTTGAAAGAAAACAAACTAGATAATAAAAAAGTGAATATGGAAATAAACAAAGTAGATATAGAAACAAAAAATAAAAAATGAAATAACAAGATCTAAAGAAAATAAAAAAAAAATATGAAATCTGAGAAAGAAAAAAAACAAAAACATGAGATTTACAAAAACAAAAAAACGAGATAATAAAAAAGTAGATATAGAACGAGATAAACAAACTAGATAATAAAAAAGTGAATCTGGAAATAAACAAACTAGATATAGAAACAAAAAATAAAAAATGAAATAACAAGATCTAAAGAAAATAAAAAAAACATATGAAATCTGAGAAAGAAAAAAAAACAAAAACATGAGATTTACAAAAAAAAAAAAACAACGAGGCGGCGTGGGGGTGCGTGACTAGTGGCGTGGAGCTCGTGCGTGGGGGTCGTGCGTGGCTCAGTGGCTGGGGGAAGGTGGCGGCGGCAGAGGGTGGTGCGGAAGGAGGCGGCGACGGCGTGCGTGGCTAGTGGCGGGGAAAAGGTGACGGCGACAGGAGGAGTGGCGTGGAACGAGGCGGCGGCGGCGGGCGGTGGAAGAATAGGGTGGGAGTGGTGGTGGCCGGGTTTGGTGAGTGAGGAAGAGGAGAGGATTAATTTTTTGGGTTTTTATTTTGTTAGAAATGAGAGAATGATGAGAGATAAGGAGGTAGAGAGATAATGGGAAATCTGAAAATGAAAGAAATGAGTGAAAGAAGGGTATAAGTATTAGGGTTTGAAAAAGATTGATTGTGTGTTTCTCACAATCTTGACCTTTTATTTTATTTTAATCCTAACCATTGATCCTTCTAATCCAAGGGCTTGGATTAGGACTCAAGGAATCAAATATACTAAGGGGACTCATTTGAACCCACCTCTCTATATATATATATATATATATAGATATATAATTAGATATATATATAGATAGGATATATTATATATATATATATATATATAGGAAGGATCAATTGAGTCCACCATATTCCTTAGAGTCCTTTAGTCCTCTTTAGAACCATTGGATAAGGGAGATGAAAGGCTGAGATTGATACTCCAAAAGGGTGATTAATATCACTCTCTCTTTACCTTCACTAATTAATCACTAATTCCATTAATTCCCCTCTAATTTAATATATAAGCTTTTCCTCACAATTACTTCTCTCTTATCTCACTTAATATTCATCTTCTCCTCTCTCTAAAACCCAAATAAATCAAAACCCAAATAAATCAAACCCCAAAAAAATCACTCATACTCCATTACTCACCCAACCACCACCAACACCCACCATTACCCACCTGTCACAATAACAGCCACCGCCACCGCCACCAACCGACCCACCACCGTCCTCCGTCATCAACAATAACAATAATCACGCCACCGCCGTGCTCCACCGTCACCACTAAAAAATTGTAGATCTGAAAAATAAAAAACAAGATCTGAAAAAAAAAACACCACAACTTCCACCAACACCGAACACTACCCTTCTCCGCCGCCTCCTCCTCTGCGAACGGTCGGAGCCTAAATTCTCCGCCGCCTCTCTGGCCTCCTCTGGCGCGGCAACTCTTCTCTGTCACCGTCCTCCCTCCTCTCCTCGCCATTTCTGCCTCTTCCCTCCTCCTTCCCAGCCGCCATCTCTTTCACGCCGCCGTCGTTGGTTGTCGTGGTTAGAGCAGGGGGCTGGTGAGCGCGAGAGTGGGTGGGGCTGGTCGTTTCTGGTGTGGGGTGGGTGGGTGTGAGGTGTTGTTGTTGTGTCTTCTATTTTTATTTTTTTATTATTATTTTTCTCACAGATCTGAAAAAGTTATGTATATTTTTTAAATGTTTTTTTTTGTTTTTTTTTTCAGATCTGAAAATGGGGTTTAGGTATTGGTGATTAAAGTCACACATATTTTCTATTAAAGTTACACACCTTAATTATTAAAATAACATATATCGTCTAATAAAGTAACACACATTATTTATTAAAGTAACACAAATGACCTTAAAAAGTTAACTTGTTGCAACAGGAGCTACTGCAGTGATATTGAGGTGGCTTTGTATGAATTGACACAAGGAGACTCTCAGACTCAATATAATGACAAAGATATGAATGCCACCCAAACCCCACAGCTTAACACAGGGATTTAGACAACAAACTGAACTGACTGAACCTCCTTACCACAGTCTAGCACAGGTAAGCAACCTCAAGTCAAACAACAAGTAAAACAGCCCACAGTCTAAGCACATGGATGTTCAACTTGCCCCAGACTTTGATCAACACCCACAGCCTAGCACAGGATGTTATCAGGCTTGACTCTCAACTACAGCAAAGCACAAGTTGAAAAGATTTTGGAAATGAGAAGAATTCTCAGATTTTCATTCAAACATAACTGACTTTTACAAAAGAGCAAGGGTCCTTTATATAGGCCACAATGCTTGATCTAATACAACCCTAGAATATCATCTAAGGGCCAAGATTAACTACTGAAATACAACAAAATACTGGCTACAAATACAGACTAACAATGCAAAAGGAAAAATAATAAAACAGACAAAATGCAGACATATGATAGTGACTTGCTTCAGGTTGTGTTGGTGCTTGGTGTTGGCTTGGAGCTTGTGGACGAAGCTCATTAATGCCTCCTTGACCTTCCTCTACTGGCTTTCTAATACTAGGTAATACACTCAAAAGACTTTTGGAGATGGTCTTTCAATGCCTAACCAAAAGTGGAAAAAACACTGCTTTATGCTTTTCTGCTTTTTACTGAATTTGATTTGTATTTTTAGGGTAGTTGTGTTGTGATTTGGGACTGGTTCCTGTGGGAAATAACAGTTTACATCCCCTTAAAATTTAGGATTATAACAAAATTATATAATATGAATTGCGAGTCATAAATATGAAAACGATGTAAATATAATTAATTGGAAAATTATAAATATACGGATATTTATAATTAATGATGTATTATAATGTCGGTCTTTGACTAATGACGATTATAATACATTACATTATATTAGAAGCTAAAATGACCGGAAAAAGTGTCCAGATACACTCGGGTTTTTCCGGTCAATGGGTAGTTATTTGAGGAGACTAAATCTCCTCATATATGACCTACTATTGCCGTGAGATCAAGGGGAACAAGAGAAGAAATTCTAACCTAATTCTATTCTCTCACTTGTGCCTCCATCACACACAAAACACAAAAAACCTAAAAAGTTAACTGTAACTTTTAATCATCTTTCTAGCAAAGGAGAAGGGCATATCTCGATCTATCTTGGGTTAGACAATTAGGAGGATATCTACTTTGATATCTGTTCTTAGGCCGATTTTGCTAAGGACCAAAGGTTTAATTCATTTTCTCTATATTTACATCGTTTTCATATTTATGACTCGCAATTCATATTATATAATTTTGTTATAATCCTAAATTTTAAGGGGATGTAAACTGTTATTTCCCACAAGTGGTATCAGAGCATTTGGCTACAAAATTATATTATATGTTTTTCATTTTTATGAAATATAAATTTGAGAAAAAAAAAATTTGATAAAACCGAAAAAAAATTTTAGGGTTTCGGCAAATTTTTTTTTTGGCCGATTGATTCATTTTTTTTAGGGTTTTGTTTTTCCATTGTTGATTTATTGATATTGTTATTTTAAAAGGTTAAAATTCAATATAATAAATTTGTACTTGTTTTAATTTGATAAGGATTAAATTAAAATAAGATGGAATTGTTTTGTTTTTGATGTTGCTATTGTTTTCGGCCTCATTATTTTAAATTGATAATTTTTGTATAATGATTCAATTTTAATGATGTTCAAAGCGATTGTGATTAAATGAATATAAGGATAATCGATTTAATCATGATTTAGATGTTCTTTTTAAAAGGTTAAATTGAATAATCTAGTTTGAATCAATATTTAATAACGATTAGATATTGAATTTTGTACCGATCTAGCAATTTTGACAACACCGATATTTTTCTGACCGTGCTGCTGCTGTTTATTAAAAACAAATTTTTTTTTTTCTGTTTTTTTTTACCGTAGCAGCAGGTAAATTTTTCTTTTACGGTTATTGATTAAACCGTGAGTTTATAAAAAAAAAAAAAAAAAATTTGGTACTGGTACTGTTCACGTGAACAGTGATCCGTAGAAATTTTTTTTTTTGTTTTTTTTGGCATTATAAAGATTATGTTTGTTTATTATTGTGAAAAGGTTCACAATAATGATACCCGATTATTTTAAAAAGGTTTAAAATAAAAATGGGTTATGGATGATTAAAATTGTTGTGGGCAATTAAGGAATTGTCACATAATTTTGATCGGTTTTTATGGTGGTTTGGATAATTAATCAACATAATTAATGAATTATGTATTGTAGTATTAATTTACATAGTTGATGCATTTTATTTTTGTCGAATGAATGAATGAATGAATGAATGAATGGTTTGATTTACGTTTTTTTGCAATTGGTTGAAAAATGTAATACCTAGTGTGGCTTTAGTTAATCATGTTTTCGTAATGATGAAATCATGGTTTGGATGTAATTTTGAGATCTCGAATCTCCTTTTATTTTTCTTTTAATTATGTTTTGGAATTAGAATGTAAATAGGGTTATTTTGTAATTTTTAAATGTAATTTTAAGAAGACTAGAGACGGAGATCGGATGCTCACTCCCGCTACATGGACCAAGATGAGACAAAGTCAAGCTTCTCGGGTCCATAAGGATGGATTCCAAACTTGTATTTACTGTTCATTTTGGTAGATAGGCCACACTAGAACCGTTGTAATAGTTTACGTATTTTTCGTTCTTTTGTTTTTCATTCACATGTTAAATAATTGCATCATATTCCGCCTAAACCAAACCACCTAAATTGCATGAAAGATGATTCATATAGTTTGAATTTTCATCTTAGACATCCAGATGTCACTCGTTTATAGGGCCATCACCTCAGTCTAAATCATTCACGAAATGCTAGGATTTTTGTTCACTTAAAATGAATTAAATTAAAGATGATGGGATCTTCCTCTAAAATGAAAATTGAGATTAGTCTTTATAGGAAAAACTACTATGAACCCCTTCTTCGTCGGAAGTCATAATATGACCCCTTCTACGTTGGGTAAGTAGAGAGTGTTGACCTATTTTACCTCAACATTGTAGTCCGAGTAATATCTCGGGATTATAATGGACTAAAAGATAGAATTTACAGAAATTTATCGACCGAGAATTCTAAAGGTAGAATTAGCCAAGAGGTTGGCTTATCAATTTACAGAAATTGATCAATTTACAGAAATTGAGTCTTGGGATCATTTATATAATTCTTGAGGGAGGTCAATTATATAAATGCATGAGTCATCGCATTAAACAGTTTTTGCATTAAGACTTAATTTTAAAACGATGATACTTATTATATTTTTCTTCTTTTCACAGTTTCTTGAATCCGTTATATAAAGATATAACTGCTAAAATAACAAATGGCTGGACGTACAGACGACCCAATGCCAAGTGCTACACTCGCTCGCGAGTCCTGGCTAAAGATCTTTATGGACAACATGAATCAGTCCACGCGACTGAAGAATGAGGGGTCAAACTTTGCGGACTGGGAGGCGGCATTACGGAATGCTGCCATTGCTGACGGTAAGCTCAAGTACTTGACTGAGCCACTAACGACTAACCCAGGCCCCAATGCAGGAGCCAATGCATCACTTGCTTATAGTGATTTCGTAATGGAGGCGGGTGCGTTAAAGAACGTACTCATCTTTTCAATGGAATCAAATTTGCAAAGGCGATTCATTGCCCAGGGTGCAAACAAGATTTTCACCACTCTATCTAACGAGTTCTCGAAAGCTCCGAGGATCGTTAGCTATGAGTATACCTGTCGCTTCTTTAAAGCGAAACTCCAGAAGGGCCAAGCGGTTAGCCCACACATTCTTGCTATGATCGAGAATGTCGAGAAGCTGGAGGCTCTTGGTTGTAAAATCGATGAGAAGATCATTATTGATCGTGTGCTCCATTCACTTCATGATGGTTTTGCCCTTTTCAGGGCAAATTACTATATGAATGATATGAAGAAAAGTCTTTATCAGCTCCACTCACTTCTTGTACAGACCGAGAGTGATCTGAAATTGAGTGGGAGCGTGAAACAGGACGTTCTCATGATTAACAACAAGGGTAGGGGTAAGGGCAAGGCTCAAGCTGACCTAGCTGTAGGGAAGCTGACGGGCTTATTTTTGGGGTCGTTAATTCCGGAAACTAGCTATGCCAAATAACAATTTATAAAACCAAATCTAGACTCAAACTATCCTAAGTAAAAGGGTAGTAAGGGTAAGACAAGGATCGAACCCAAGAGAAGGCGGTGAATGCTAATAATCAAATGTAGACTCTTGCTAAAAACCGATTAAACAAATTAATAAATCTAACCACAAATTAAACACTAATTGAAACAAAGACTAGAATTACTTACAAACTATGATATTCACAATGGTAAACATGTAGATAACAAATAGGGAGAAAGTTTTTCATGAGAAAAGATTATTAATCCTAGAATCACCAATAACAACTAAATAATCAAAGATTCAAATAAGGAAAAACAACTTAGTGCAATTATCCCAAGTTCCCCCTCAATTAACAAAGTAAAGATCCCTCCTTTCCTCCCTTCTCTATTTATCTATTGCAAACTTCAAAGAATTAGCCACCATGAATTAAACCATCCATAAATGACCCAATACAACTAAACCCATACTTATTAAACCATAAGCATAAATAAAGATGCAAGCTTTAAGCACAAAACCAAAGAAGCATGCTAGATTCATGAACTAAAACATTAAACCATGTTCTAAATACATAATAAACCAAATTCCACTCAAAAGCTTCTAACTTTTAAACCAAAGTTACAATCTTTCAAGTTGCATCAACAAATATCAAGACAAATCAACCAAATTCATCAAGACAATGCAATTTAATCAAACAAACAATTACTAAGATGGTTAGTCCTAACAACAATTCATTCAACAAAGAAAATCAATAAAGGAAGATGGAATTAAATAGAGAAGGAAGGATTAAAAAGTCTTACAATGCTAAAAGGGAAGAACTTGTTCAAATTACACTAAGCAAAAGGAGATTAGCTACCCATAGTCTTCATAATACAACCAAATTCTAAGGAAAAACCCATTACAAAAGCTAAACTTGAAGAACAAAAAGAGAGAAATGCTAAGGAAAATATGATGTTGTATGGTGAATGCTTCATGCCCTTGTCTCTCTTCAGAAATCTTCTTTTATACCCTTGGTCCGCAAACCTAGGGGCCTTGAAATATGGGCTTCCAAAAGACAAGACGAGAAAATGAGAAAAACCCGTGCTGAGAGATGACGCAGGCTGCGTCCTACGACGCAGGCTGCGTCATTCTGACGCAGGCTGCGTCCAACGACGCAGGCTGCGTCATGCTGACGCAGGCTGCGTCCAACGACGCAGGCTGCGTCGAACGCTGCCAGATTTTCTTCTTTGCTTTCCTTCTTGACTTTCGTTGACCCCATGGATATTGACCCCGCCTTGACTTCCATTGACCCATTGGGCTTTGTCTTCAAACCTTGGTGATTCATTGTTAGCCCACTTCAAGTTCCGGGGTTTTGGGTCTCGGGTTTTCGGGTTTGACTTTTATTGACTTTCGGGATTTGACTCTTAAATTTGACTTAAAATACTAAATACTAACACTTTTACAAAAACTAAAATTAACATAAAACAAAGCTAATGACCCGTAAAAAGTAGAACGAAAGACTCTAAAAGTTACTACTAGACACGACATTATTTGACGTTGTCAAACACCCCCACACTTGGACTTTTACTCGTCCCGAGTAAAACTCGAGATTAGCATGAACGACACGAGCCCAACAAAGTGTGTGTGAAGGCATTGACCTCTCTTCCCTCACTACAACCTTCTTATACTCCCTCTTAAACAATCCACCAATGACAAAAACAAAATAAAAAGACTCAATTCTTGTGACACTCTTCTCTCACTCCCCCTCCTTATATCATCCCTCAAGACTAAAGACACGACATGCCACCTACTCCGACTCAAATCAACTCCTCCCTACTTATAGCTCCCAATAAGATAGTATGACCATCTTTGCCTTATCCCAAGGCATAGCGAGATGGTCTTTCTCAACAATCTTCACACAATTTCACTCCTTATATCACCTCCTTATTACTCCACTAATGCAAATCATGGTTACTTGGTTGGCCCCAAACTTCACAATTTGCACAACCAAGCGACCACCAACATAAATCGACCAATTTGGAACAAAGTTTTTGTGACTTAAAAATAAAATTAAAAAGGGTCCTAAACTAGCCTCCTTCCAATTTTTCCTCCTTATCACTCCCTTCTTATTCCTCCAAAAATTCTCATCATAGGAAGAATTATGCTCAATTTTTTTTCATTCATTTTTTTTTTCATTTTTTTCACTTTTTTTTTCTTGAAAATCCCTCATTTTGCCTAAGGTGCCCTTTCGGGTTTTCACCTTAGCTTTTCCTTTCCTCTCATTGGTGGCTCGCAACTCGATTCTTCATTTTGCCCGGAATGCCCTTTCGGGTTTTCATTCCGTCCTCGGCCACCTTCCCAATCTTGCCTAGGTGCCCACCCTTGTGGGTTTTCACCTAGCCGGGATTTTCAATTTTTTTTCTTTTCTTTTTCTCTTTTTTTTTTTCTTTTTCTTTTTCTTCAAAATAAAGACATAAAAAAAAAATTTTACAATGCATCAAAAACAAACTAACTATGTACAATCTTCTCCCCCACACTTAGAATATACAATGTCCTCATTGTAGGAGAGAAAAAAATGTTACCTCATCAATTTCGAAAGGAGAAGACCCGAGGCACCTCCTCGGTTTCTCCTCCTATCCCTTGCTTCTCTAATCCGCCTTCTTCGCTCCATGCCTTCATCAAGGGTTGCTTGGTTGTAAGGAGAGGAGTAGTCCGGGTTTTGTTGCATGGACATCCCAAAGAGAGAGCTAGCCAAGCCATAGACGTCCTCTTGTGCCACCGCATCTTCATAGGAGTCTTGAAGATAGGTGTGGTGGCGTTCATTTTGAACGTTAAAGTGGCTCGTAGCTTGCTCTCTCCAAGCATTTTGGGTGGCCCACATATCATTTTGCTCTTTCCACCTTTGGTCTTGTTGTTCTCTCCAAAGGCGGGCTTCCTCTTGCCCATCTAGCATCCTCCTCCATTCCTCACTTTGAGCCCTCTCGGCCTCCGCCCTCAATCTCTCCCTCTCCTCCACAACATTATGCCAATCATCCAAACTCTCAAGCCTACCTCCTTGTAATTGTTGCCAAGTGTTTGAGGCATCTACCCTCCCACTAATGTGTGCCAAGACGTCGTTGGTGCTAGCAAAATAGTTAGCCATTTGTTGTTGCCATGGCTCCACGGGTGTGCTAGAACGACCCTCCGCATCATACATGGGGGTGTCGGTATCATGGTGGCTTGGAAAAGGTGATTGGAAATGAAATGGTGGTTGTTGTTGTTGTTGTTGTTGTTGTTCAAAATTGGTGGTTTGGGAAGGGCCTTGCTCAATTGCAAGGATCTCAATCTCCTCTCTCAAATGCTCACTTCCCTCACCACCCTCTCTCCTTGCCCTCCTTTGCCTCAAAGGCACTTCTTCTACCTCCTCCTCTTCCGCACTACTTACCCCCAAACTTTCCTCCCTAGGACAAACAAAATCCCACGCCGCGGGTCCTCTAGGTAAAGGATTGTTTTGAGGTCTAGGCAACTTCATGTAGCTTAGCCCGTCACTTCCCAACCAAAACCCTTTTAAGGGTTGCTCCTTGCTAGCCTTAAACATGTGAACTTCTTCTAGCCCAAGATGGTTGTACCTCGTCAAACCCCTACATATGTTCACCGCTTGACCATTAGGAATGCCCCCCTCATAATGCCTTACCAAGAAAGAAATCACCCCCCCACAATGGATGCTTGCCCTTGCCGATTTTTGCCTATGCTTGATGCAAGCTCTCAAAAAGAAATCGGCCCAATCCGGGATCCCTACCCCCTCCGGAAGCATAGTCCACAAACAAAGCCGGATCTTCTCCGGCACCTTGGTGGGTTCTCCCGCGGAGTTGAAAATGGTGGTAAGGAACCTAGTAATTAGGCGGAGTACGGGGTGGGTGATGGCTGACAGTTTGGCATCCTTAGACGGGCCATGGTCATCGGCAATGTTTCCCCACATTTGGTGCATTTTGCCCCTTGGGCACCTAATGTCTACGGGTTGCTTGGTAATTTTTAGGATTTGACGGATTTCGGAAGTTGTGGCATTATGCCAAGTTTGATTCAATCGGAAGCGGTAGGCTTTCTCCTCACCTTCGGGCACATCCAATTCCGACAAGGTGGCTAGAAACTCGTATGCAAAACTCCTATAGGTGTAATCCCAGGAGTTTGGCTCGAGATAAGCCTCTAGCCCTACTTTAGCTAGCATGTCCCTTGTCAGATTGAACATGCCTAAGGCATGGAGGGTGGTTGGGCAAAATAATTTGGTTGCTACAAGAGGGTGAGTGGATATTTGATCCCAAATTTTCTTATGTTGAGCTTGCATCCTCTCATAACCCATGAACACCGTTTCAACCTCGGTGTCGGGCTCACTCACCGCGGCCCTCTTATTTTTTCCCTTGCCAAACAATTGAGAGATTTTTGGTGCCATTTCTGCAAAGATGTAACAAACAACACACTACAACAATAACAAGCAATCACTCGAAAAGTTTTTCGCTCAAGCACTTCAACAAACACTTGGTGTGCAACAATTTCTACACCTCAAAAAGCTAGTGTTTGTTGAATTTCTTTGCCTTACTCAGAAAACTTTATCCAATCCTAACTACACAATCAAGCAAGGGGAAAGGGGAACTCAACCTAAGACTAAAACTAGCCTAATTCGAGCAAAAACTTGAAGATTGAGGAAAAAGAATCGAGTATGAAGTTATACCTTTGCTTTTCCACAAGATTCAAGTGCCTTGATGATTAGAAGTAGGTAGAAATCCGGTAATTAGCCTTAAAAACCCAACTAAAGACCCGAAAAAGACGAATTTGAGGGGAAAAAATCTAGGTTTTTAAGACGGATTTCTGAGATTTTAGGGTGAGTGAGACTGATTTTGGGGTTATTGAGTGTAGAAAAGTGATTAGGATGAAGATTGGGATTGATTTTGATGAAGGTTTTGGAAGATTTGAGTGAGAAAGATGGATTTTTGAGGGATTGGGGGTTGTTTGGGTGTGTTTGTCGTGAAAAACAAAGAAGGGTGATGGGGTTTGTGTTTTATGAAGAACACGGGTAAAGGCTAAAGCATAAAACGAAATCTGCGTCCTACGACGCAGGCTGCGTCCTACGACGCAGGCTGCGTCCTACGACGCAGGCTGCGTCGTCGCGACGCAGGCTGCGTCCTACGACGCAGGCTGCGTCCTTCACTGCCGGATGGTTCTTGCTTTTTCACTTAGCAAAATTTTTGCTAAGTGATCCAAACGCCTCCATACTTGCAAATTCACTTCAATGGTCCATAATAAGTTCCAATATCTAAATTCCATCGATTCCTGAACTTTTTATCCGTGGCACGCATCCCGAGGCGGCCAAAAACTCGCAAAACTTCACGAAACCGTTAGTAACTTCAAAAAAATTTGTTTGATGCAATGTCTAACTAACTTAAAACAACTTAAATGCTAAGATTTAACAAAGACACTTCAAAGAAATATTCACAAGGATAGAGTATGTACATGTTTTGCCGTTTATTTAGAGTCGATGGCTCGACTTAGCTATTTCAAGCTTTTCAACTTTGATAAATGGGGTCTTCAAGCAAGACCTCTTCTTCCCCCTCCCGGGTACATCCTTGGAAGTAGTGCTTGAGACGGTGGCCATTCACTTTGAGGAGCTTTCCATCCCCGGACCCCTCCACTTCAATTGCCCCATGGGTAAACACTTTCTTTACGGTGTAAGGTCCAAACCATCTTGACCTCAACTTGCCCGGAAAGAGCTTAAACCGGTTTTGGAACACAAGAACTTTATCACCTTCCTTGAAAACTCTACGGTTTATCATCCCATCATGCCATCTTCTTGTTTTCTCTTTGTAGATGGAAGAGTTTCATAAGCATCTTGGCGAATTTCTTCAAGTTCTTGTAATTGAAGCTTCCGGTGCATACCGCTCTCATCTTGGTTTTGATTGAAAGATTTGATAGCCCAATAGGCTTTGTGCTCAACCTCCACGGGGAGGTGGCAAGCCTTGCCATAGATGAGGCGGAATGGGGACATGCCAATGGGGGTTTTGAAAGCGGTCCTATATGCCCACAATGCATCAACTAGCCTCTTACTCCAATCCTTTCTATCCGGATTCACCGTCTTTTCAAGTATTCCTTTAATTTCACGGTTTGAGAGTTCGGCTTGCCCGTTTGTTTGTGGGTGATAGGCCGTGGAAATTTTATGATTCACCCCATATCGCTTGAGAAGGCTTCCAATCACTTTGTTGCAAAAATGGGTCCCCCTATCACTAATGATAGCCCTTGGAAAACCAAACCGAGAGAATATGTTCTCTTGAATGAAAATGGCTACTACCTTGGCATCATCGGTGCGGGTAGGAATGGCTTCGACCCATTTTGATACATAGTCCACCGCCAAGAGGATGTATAGATAACCACCGGAATTTGGAAAAGGCCCCATAAAATCAATTCCCCAAACATCAAAGATCTCACAATAAAGAAGGGGTTGTTGTGGCATCTCATTTCTCTTTGTCAAATTCCCCACCCTTTGACATCGGTCACAAGTCTTCACGAATTTGTGGGCATCTTTGAAAAGACTTGGCCAAAAGAAACCGCATTCAAGCACTTTTCTAGCGGTTCTTTGTGGCCCAAAATGCCCTCCACAAGCATAGTCATGACAATGATGTAAGATGGAAGGAATCTCACTCTCGGGCACACATCTTCTCACAAGTTGATCTTGGCAAAATTTCCACAAGTAAGGATCATCCCAAGTATAGTACTTGGCATCGGACTTGACCTTGCTCTTTTGATGAGAAGAGAAATGGCTTGGAAGCCGCTTTGTCACCAAATAGTTGACCATGGTAGCATACCATGGCTCTTCCACTTGTATAGCATAAAGTGACTCATGAGGGAGACCTCCTTCAACCTCCTCAAGAGGGCATGATGGTTTTTCTTCATGGTTAAGCCGGCTCAAATGATCCGCCACCACATTCTTCACTCCTTTCTTGTCTTTTATTTCCACATCAAACTCACTTAGAAGAAGAATCCATCTCAACAACCTTGGCTTAGCATCCTTCTTTGCCACAAGGTATCAAATGGCGGCATGATCGGTGTAGATGATCACCTTTGTGCCCAATAGATAAGATCGGAATTTTTCTAGAGCATAAATCACACCAAGGAATTCCTTCTCCGTCGTGGAGTAGTTCTTTTGAGCATCATTCAAGAGGGTAGAAGCATATTGGATCACATGGGGTCCCTTGTCACTCTTTTGACCCAAAACCACTCCCAATGCATAGTCACTTGCATCGGTCATGATTTCAAATGGAAGATCCCATCGTGGTTCTTGAATAATTGGTGCGGTGACCAATCTCTTCTTCAAGTCATTGAATGCTTTCCTACATTTGTCATCAAAAACAAATTCCGCTTCTTTGTGCAAAAGGTTGCATAAAGGGTTAGCAATCTTGGAAAAATCCTTAATAAATCTCCGGTAGAAACCGGCATGTCCTAGAAAAGACCTAATGTCTCGGGTGTTAGAGGGATAAGGTAAAGTTTTTATGATGTCAACCTTAGCCTTATCCACATCAACCCCCCTTTCCGACACTACATGTCCCAAAACGATGCCACTAGTCACCATGAAATGACATTTTTCGGAATTTAAAATGAGATGGGACTCTTGGCATCGCTCTAAGACAAGAGCAAGGTGTTTTAGACATGCATCATAGGAGTCCCCATGGACGGTGAAATCGTCCATGAATACTTCTATGATCCTTTCTACATAGTCGGAGCAAATACTCAACATGCACCGTTGAAAAGTTCCCGGTGCATTACACAAACCAAAGGGCATACGACGATAAGCAAATGTACCAAATGGGCAAGTGAATGTGGTCTTGACTTGGTCCTCGGGTGCAATTGGGATTTGAAAATACCCCGAGTAACCGTCAAGGAAACAATAGAAAGCTTTCCCCGCTAATCTTTCTAACATTTGATCAATAAATGGTAGCGGGAAATGGTATTTCAATGTTACCGCATTCAAGCGGCGGTAGTCAATACACACTCTCCAACCGGTTTGGGGTCGGGTGGAGACCAAGTCTCCTTGTGCATTCTTGACTACCGTCACTCCTCCCTTTTTGGGTACGACTTGAGTTGGGCTAACCCAACGAGAGTCGGAAATAGGGAAAATGATACCCATTTGCAAAAGCTTAATTACCTCTTCTTGCACTACCTCCGCCATGGGTGGATTGAGCCTCCTTTGGGGTTGTCGGACCGGTTTGGCATCCACTTCAAGCCGTATCTTGTGCATGCCAGTCACCGGGCTTATCCCTTTTAGGTCCGCTATGCTCCACCCAAATGTTTCCTTATGCTTTTCAAGTAGTGATACCAATTTGCCTTCTTGGTCCTCGGTGAGTGTGCTTGAAATGATCAGTGGTAGGGTGTTCTTGTCCCCTAGAAAGATGTACTTTAAATGGCTTGGGAGGGTCTTCAACTCGACCTTAGGAGGTTGGATAATGGAAGGGAGGGGCTTGTGGAGTGGAATACTCAAAGCAAACAACTCGGACAAGTTAGCCAGTGCAGGACGCAGGCTGCGTCCAGTGACGCAGGCTGCGTCCAGTGACGCAGGCTGCGTCCAGTGACGCAGGCTGCGTCGTCCGACGCAGGCTGCGTCGTGTGACGCAGGCTGCGTCGAGCACTGCCTTGCCCTGTTTTCAGCATCTCTATGACGTTGATCTCCTCATATGTTTCTATTGGCTCTTCCTTCTCCAATTCTTCAAGACATTCCTGCACATCAAAAGCCAACAACAAGCGCAAACCTTCCTCTCCCATGGGGTTAGTTAAAGCTACCTCGAGTGGGTCTCTATCACAAAGTTTATACATTTGATTCACTAATGGCTCAAAGATATCAAGAAGAAACAAGATTGATGGTCACTCGGGTGCCTCATGGAGTCATATATATTGTAAGTTAACCTTTTTCCTTCAAATTCCATAGTCAAGCACCCGTTTGAAACAGCGATCTTGGTATTTGAAGTTTTCATAAACGGCCTACCAAGAAGGAGAGGGGTGGCACTAGAGCTAGATTCCATATCTAAGACGTAGAAATCCGCCGGAAAGACAAGATTATCGACTTCCACTAGTACATCCTCTACCATGCCCTTGGGGTAAACACTAGACCTATCGGAAAGTTGAATGACTACCCCGGTCTTAGACAAAGGTCCTAAACCTAGGGTCTCATAAATAGATAGAGGCATGACGTTTATAGAAGCCCCAAGGTCTAGCATGGCACGTTTAAAACTTTTTCCCCCAATAGTGCAAGGGATGGTGAACATGCCCGGGTCTCCACATTTCTTGGGTAAATTTTGTTTGAAAATGGCCGACACATGTTCACTCACCCTAACCTTATTGGTTCCCTTCTTTGGATTTCTCCTAGGTGTGCAAAGTTCTTTCAAAAACTTTGCATACCTAGGGACACTATTCAACAAGTTAAGGAGAGGAATGTTAACCTCACATTTCCGGAAAGTCTCATATAAGTCATTCTCCTTGGCATATTTCCTTGTTCTTATCAAAGCACTAGGAAATGGGGCTTCCGGTATGTACTCCTCCACTTCATCATCTTCAATAGTGTCCTTGCTCTTCCTTGAATTCTCTCCCTTTGGGTCCATGCTTTTGGATGCCCCTTTTTCATTTCTCAATATCTCTTCTTGACCAACCACCAATTCTCCTTGGTCTTCAATCTCAATGGTTTCCATCTCAATATTCTTCATCTTTTCCTTTCCTTTGCCAAGGGGATTCACTTCCAACTCCTTGCCACCCCTCAATGTCATGGCACTAGCATTTTCCCTTGGTGGGGGAATGGTTTGAGATGGGAATCTTGTGGAGCTTGAGGCTTGGAACTTTGACAAATTTGAGGCCATTTGGGATAGTTGGGTTTCCAAGTTGTTCACCCTAAGGTTGTTAGCCTCCCTATCCTTCCTTGCTTCCTCTCTATCTCTCCTTGCCTCCTCCCTATCCTTCTCTTGATTGGCAAGAAGTGTTTGCAAGATGTCACTCAAGTTCCATTGAGAAGAAGAATTCCCTTGATTTGGGTTTTGGTTTGGTTGTCTTTGGGATTGAGAATTATTTGGAAAATTTGAGTTGTTGGGTCTTGGGTTGTTGTTGTTGAAATTTCTTTGGGGGTTTTGGTTGAAATTTGTGTTTCGGTTTTGGGTTGGATTTTGGGCTCTCAAGTGATTGAATTGCCCATTTTCAAAGCTCTTTGACTTGTCACCTCCCCACCCCAAAAGATCACGGTTTCCCACTTGGTTATACATTCCTCCACCACTTGGGTTTCTAGCATTGTAATTCCCATACCCCATGGCATTGAAACTCTCCATAGTGGCTCCTTGCTCAATCATGATGTAACATGTATTTGTAGCATGGTCACCTTCACAATATGAACATTCAAGTGATTCGGGGTGTTGAGAAAATGAGCTACTTTTGTTGACAACCAAGTTGGACACCATGCTTTTAAGCTCACCCATCTCTTGCATGATTTTGTGATTTTGAGAGGCATAAGGATCTTCCATGGAAGATACATTTCTAGAGCTTCCTCCCCTTTCATTTTTCCTCCCGTAGCTTCTTGTGTTCATCGCCAATTTCTCAATAATGTTGTTGGCCTCTGCCACATTAAGTGTATCAATGCCACCTCCGGTGGCGGCAATAATCATCCGTTGGTCGTTTTGGCACAAACCTTCATTGAAGGCCGTCAATAAATCGTCCCCCGACATCCCATGATACGGGCACCTAGCTACAAGGCTCTTGAAGCGTTCCCAATAGTCATAAAGGGTTTCCCCCATGTCTTGCTCAATGGTAGTGATGAGCTTCTTTGAATGATTATGCCTCGAATCCGGGTAATATTTCTCAAGAAATTTCTTCTTCAAACCCACCCAAGTAGTGACGGAATGGGCCGGAAGACAAAACAACCATTCCTTAGCGGCATCTTGTAAAGAGAATGGAAATGCCCTAAGCTTAAATTGGTCTTCGGTCACTCCTTGGGGGATGGCCCATTGGCAAATCATGTGGAATTCGGCCAAGTGCCTATTTGGGTCATTTCCCACCATTCCGTGGAATCTAGGCAAGTTATGGACAAAGAACCCCTTTAGCTCGATGTTTACATCCCCCATGGGAGGGTATGCGATACATAGCGGTTGCTCTTCGTAGTTTCTTTCCCGGATCTCACCAATCGTCCTATTATCTTCCATTTCGGGTGGGTAGATGATGTTCAAGGGTGGTGGTCTCCTAGGTGGTGATCTAGGTGGTGACACAAACACTTGTTCTTGTGGTTCTTGAAAAATATTGTTCTCAAACTCCTCTTCACTAGGCTCCCTCCAAAAGGGTCTCCTATAGAGGGGATTCGAAAACAACCAATTGGAAATGCTACTAGAAGCCGGGTCAATGTCTTGGTCACCAAGTCTCTCTTGTGACCTAGGCATAAACTCTAAAACACTTCAACAACACAATTAGTAACTTCAACACCAAGTAACCTACAAACAATACAAAAAGAAATATTTGAAAAACAATCTAAACAAATTATGACGCTAACAAGAGTTTCAATTTGATAAATTAGCTAAATTGCCTTCCCCGGCAACGGCGCCAAATTTGACGGGCTTATTTTCGGGGTCGTTAATTCCGGAAACTAGCTATGCCAAATAACAATTTATAAAACCAAACCTATACTCAAACTATCCTAAGTAAAGGGTAGTAAGGGTAAGACAAGGATCGAACCCAAGAGAAGGCGGTGAATGCTAATAATCTAATCTAGACTCCTGCTAAAAACCGATTAAACAAATTAATAAATCTAACCACAAATTAAACACTAATTAAAACAAAGACTAGAATTACTTACAAACTATGATATTCACAATGGTAAACATGGAGATAACAAATAGGGAGAAAGTTTTTCATGAGAAAAGATTATCAATCCTAGAATCACCAATAACAACTAAATAATCAAAGATTCAAATAAGGAAAAACAACTTAGTGCAATTATCCCAAGTTCCCCCACAATTAACAAAGTAAAGACCTTTCCTTCCTTCCTTTCTCTAATTATCTACTACAAACTTCTAAAAACTAGCCACCAATGAATTAAACCATCCATAAATGACTCAATACAACTAAACCCATACTTATTAAACCATAAGCATAAATAAAGATGCAAGCTTTAAGCACAAACCAAAGAAGCATGCTAGATTTATGAACTAAAACATTAAACCATGTTCTAAATACATAATAAACCAAATTCCACTCAAAAGATTCTAACTTTTAAACCAAAGTTACAATCTTTCAAGTTGCATCAACAAATATCAAGACAAATCAACCAAATTCATCAAGACAATGCAATTTAATCAAACAAACAATTACTAAGCTGGTTGGTCTTAACAACAATTCATTCAATAATGAAAATCAAACAAAGGAAGATGAAATTAAATAGAGAAGGAAGGATTAAAAAGTCTTACAATGCTAAAAGGGAAGAACTTGTTCAAATTACACTAAGCAAAAGGAGATTAGCTACCCATAGTCTTCATAATACAACCAATATCTAAGGAAAAACCCATTACAAAAGCCAAACTTGAAGAACAAAAAGAGAGAAATGCTAAGGAAAATATGATGTTGTATGGTGAATGCTTCATGCCTTTGTCTCTCTTCAGAAATCTTCTTTTATACCCTTGGTCCGCAAACCTAGGGGCCTTGAAATATGGGCTTCCAAAAGACAAGACGAGAAAATGAGAAAAACCCGTGCTGAGAGATGACGCAGGCTGCGTCCTACGACGCAGGCTGCGTCATTCTGACGCAGGCTGCGTCCAACGACGCAGGCTGCGTCATGCTGATGCAGGCTGCGTCCAACGACGCAGGCTGCGTCGAACGCTGCCAGATTTTCTTCTTTGCTTTCCTTCTTGACTTTCGTTGACCCCATGGATATTGACCCCGCCTTGACTTCCATTGACCCATTGGGCTTTGTCTTCAAACCTTGGTGATTCATTGTTAGCTCACTTCAAGTTCCGGGTTTTTGGGTCTCGGGTTTTCGGGTTTGACTTTTATTGACTTTCGGGATTTGACTCTTAAATTTGACTTAAAATACTAAATACTAACACTTTTACAAAAACTAAAATTAACATAAAACAAAGCTAATGACCCGTAAAAAGTAGAACGAAAGACTCTAAAAGTTACTACTAGACACGACATTATTTGACGTTGTCAGAAGCCAAAGTTCAAAAAGCCAGGAAAGGTCAAGAGTGGGCCTGGTGAGACTAGCGGTAGCTCACAAGGCAAGACAAAGGGCAAAGAATACGTGGAGTGCCACCATTGCCACAAGACTGGGCATTGGAGGCGGAACTGCCCCGTGTATGCTGAAGACGTAAAATCAGGCCGCGTCACTCCTGTTGGTACGTCATCTTTTATTCATATGATTGAGATTAACCATGCAAGTTTCGGAACTTGGGTACTAGATACTGGTTGTGGTTCCCATCTGTGTAATCATTTGCAGGGCCTAAGAAGCATCACAACTCTCGCAAAGGGTGATGTGGACCTGCGGGTGGGGAATGGAGCTAGAGTTGCTGCCGTTTCAGTGGGAACATATGTAATCCAACTCCCTAGTGGTTTTGAGTTATTGCTGAATAATTGTTACTATGTACCCAGTTTGTCGAAAAACATTATTTCAGTTTCCGTACTTGATAAGGACGGATTTTCGTTTGTAATAAGGATAATAGCTGTATTTTCTCTTTAAACGATATGATTTATGGTAAAGCTCTTTCCATGAATGGAATATATGTTTTAGATCAAACCACAGATATAATGCATGTGAGTAATAAGAAAGCAAAGGTTGGTGACAAAGATCAAACCTATCTATGGCATTGCCGTATGGGCCACATAAATGAAAAACGCGTGAAAAAGCTCATTGGTAATGGGACTATCTCCCCATTTGACTATGAATCTTTTGGCACGTGTAAATCATGTCTCATAGGCAACAAAAGGACTCGAATTTCATTAAAAGTGTTGGAATGCGCGCTGCGAACCTATTAGGACTCTATAAATAATGATGGGTGTTGGAACATGTCAATCAACGCTAGCGATGGGCCTATATACGGTATTTTATCACTTTCACGGACGATTTGAGTAGATATGGTTATGTCTACTTAATGAAGCATAAAAGTGAGTCCTTTGACAAGTTCAAGGAATTCCAGAATAAGGGTGAAAACCAGCTGGATAGAAAGATTAAAGCACTACGTTCAGATCGTGGTGGCGAATATCTTTCGAATGAGTTTGATCAACACCTTAAAGACTGTGGTGTAGTACTACAGTTAACTCCACCTGGAACACCACAATTGGATGGTGTGTCCGAACGGAGAAATCGAACATTGCTTGATATGGTTCGATCCATGATGAGTCACACGGTTGTGCCTGACTCATTATGGGGATATGCTCTTTTGTCAGCTGCTCTAATACTTAACCAAAGTCCGTCTAAAGCTGTAGACAAGACTCCATATGAATTATGGAAGGGAACGGTCCCTAACTTGTCCTTTATTTGGGTTTGGGGCTGTGAGGCTTATGTCAAATGGAGACCTGACGATAAGCTCGGCCCACGATCGGTCAAGACATACTTTATTGGTTATCCAAAAGGGATGTTTGGTCATTACTTTTACTCGCCTACCGAACATCGAGTTTTTGTTGCGGCTAGTGCGACGTTCTTAGAGAAAGAATTTCTCGAGAATAGGACAAGTAATGGAACCTTCGATCTGTTAGAGATTCCAGAACCAACAACCGAGCTACCAATGGAGGAAACTATTCCCTCATCATCGGCTGCGGTAAATATTCCTGAGGAACCCAGGAGGTTGGGTAGAGTCTCCTTTCCTCCAGACAGATACATTGGTATGGTCGAGGAGAATGAGAGAGATGACGTTTTACTCCTAGAGAGTAACGAACCCGCTACCTATAAAGGTGCCATGACCTGTTCCGACTCTAAGCTATGGCTTGAAGCCATGCAATCCGAGATGGACTCTATGTATGAGAATAACGTATGGGATCTGGTTGACTTACCTGATACGGTTCGGCCTCTTCAGTGCAAATGGCTTTATAAAATAAAGCATTCTGTAGAAGGACAACCAGATATATACAAGGCACGATAGTGGGCAAGGTTTCACTCAAGTGCAAGGATTGCACTATGAATGAAATTTTTGCACCCCGTAGTTATGCTGCGTTCCATTCGGATAATCTTTAGCAATTGCCGCTTTTCATGACTATGAAATTTGGCAAATGGATGTGAAAACCGCCTTCTTAAACGGTTATTTGGAGGAGGAGTTGTACATGGTACAACCGGAAGGTTTCATTGATCCTAAAAATCCTAAGAAGGTATGCAAGCTTAAGCGTTCCATCTATGGACTTAAGCAGGCTTCTCGGAGTTGGAATCATCGTTTCGACCAAGTGATAAAAGAGAATGGATTTACTCGATCGGTCGAGGAACCATGCTTATATATCAAGTCGAGTGGGAGCAAGATTGTCTTCCTAATATTGTATGTCGATGACATACTCTTGATTGGGAATGACATATCTCTCTTAACTTCGGTAAAAGTTTGGTTAAAGAACCATTTCCAGATGAAAGACCTGGGTGAAGCACAAAGAATTTTGGGGATCCGTATCGACAGAGATAGATCACGACAGATGTTATCCCTCAGTCAGGAGTCTTATATAGAATAAGATTCTTGGAGGTTCGCTGACAAAACTCCA
>JAIUZE010025571.1:0-14625 GCA_022085475.1 Heliosperma pusillum | reverse complement strand
ATATTCGGTTCATAGTTTGTATATTATTATACACTAGTTTATTTCCGTATTTATACGGGAGATATGTCTACCGTCTTGTATATTTATTTTGTAGAATATTATTTCGTTTTGTAACGAACCTTTTTATTATGTAATGACACCTTCGTTATATATTCGTATCTTTTATGTATTTAAATAATTTTTTTTCTTTCCGCAAAATTGAGGGTGTCACAAGATATCACAACTAATTCCTTGTGGAAAGTCTCGATCAAGCATACATATGCATATCATCGTCACACCTGCTCAACACCTACTCCCCATATGTCAAAAATATCGTATGGGTCACGGTAGTAAGGAAAACAACAACGGTCAGTTTAGATGTACATAATCAATCTCATATGTATTAACAATATCATCATCACACATCACCGATGCCATCATGTAGCGCACCAAAACCACCAATCGCGTTGCCATCAAGTAGCACACCGCTGTGTCCAGGGCATGCCGTAGACATCATAGGCCCTACCACAGCAGGTCACCTCCAGACCAAGGTCATAACCACGTGCACTGTCTTCTCCACGGATAGAGCCATGAGGAGCAGCCTAGAGAGTCTATGGTGCCGATTTTTCGCAGCCGCTCCATAAAATAAACACTTACAAACACCAGTAAATCACAATCCACATCACAATATCACAATTCACACACCCAAACTCCAATTAACATGTCACAATCATATCATAATACACATCAACCAATCACACACACATAAATTGAGTAGGATTAACCTACCTTTTAGAAATATAAGCACAAGCAAGCTCACACAAGAAAGCTAGAAGTCCTCCTTTACCAAGTCACCACTTACAATAACACAATAATAAAAATTACTACTAATCTACTAATTCCTACTCATTACAACTATTTCCTCTAATTCTTACACTAACAAGTCAATAAACCATTATCTAGGTCAAATTATCCCAAATTCTATACTAATAATCATAAACTATAATTTATAACACTTTTCCCCAAATTATATGATATATATATTCAACAACTAGTTAATCATCTATAACAGTTTTTCCCAACCTCTACTCTATTAACAATGATCTAACTCAAGATAATCAATACTTCCTCCGTTCCATTTGATTGTATACGTGTGCTTTTTAGGCACTATTCATAATTGCGTAGAACCTTTAATAAAACTTCTAATACTTAACATAAAAGATAGTCATGTGAAATCTTGTTTAAAATATCTTACCGAGTATAATATTAATATAAATGTTTTATATTTTTTAGTAATATGTAACTAAATATATAAACAAAAGAAAATGAGCTTCGACATACGTAATAAAACAAACGTATACAATCAAATAGAATGGAGGAAGTATAATCTACTCTAAACAATACAACTCAACTTAATAACATAAATCTCAACCTAATAATCAATCTAATTAACACAATCTCATTAATTACTCTAAACATAACTTAGAAGATGATTAAAGGAAATCACAAGATTAGAGATGAAGGTGACTTACATGAATTGGAAAAGTTGAAAGAGAGATCTAGAAGATTGATCTTCTCAACAAATCCAACAACAAGGAGTAATTAGAAAGTAAATAGAGAGTTTATGTGAGGATTTCTGTTAATAATAAGACTAATGAAGGATTAAGGAAAGATAAGAGTCCTATTTATATTAAATAGGTCTCATGTGGAAATTAAAAATCGAGTTGTTGTACATGACACTAACTAAGTCGAGTAATCTACCCACTCAGCTGATTAACCCGCAGTACTCGATAGAGTAACCTCCACTCGATCGAGTAAGACCTTACTCGATTGAGTAAAAACTTCAAAGACAAAGAAAAAACGTCCAAATCCAGACCACTCGACCGAGTAGCCATCTACTCGATCGAGTAACACCCACTCGACCGAGTTCTCATTAACTCGGCCGAGTGATCACCTCACTTGGATGAGGACACTCTAAACTTGACCGACTCACATCTCTAAAAGCCTCTAGTATTACAATATCCCCCTTAAAAAATTTGCTCTCGAAGTTCACACACACATACACACCGATAAAAACTGCAACTAAAACATCGTCAGAATTATCCTAGGACAAGTATCACCACTTCAACACACAAGTCTATCCGAACATAACTTCCCAAAACGAATAACAACAACAAAATATATACCAACTATCAACGAAGGACAAGTCAATAACAAACGACAACAAACCAAGGCAAAAACAATTCAAGCAACTATATCCCCCCCTCCCCCTTAAAATCAAGGTTATGTCCCCATAACCAAGCATATATCAAAAAGATGTGAATATCGCCCTCCTTGACCTCCTATGTCGCTTTTTCCAAGTTATGCTTGGACTATAAAACCTTCACTAGACGAGTCTCTTCGCCACAAGTCTTGCGCACTTTACGGTCCAAAATATCCTTTGTCACCACTTTATAGGTAAGAGCCTCATCAACGTCGATCGAATCCGCCTCCAAGACATGTGTAGGACCACTCACGTACTTCCTTAGTTGCGATGCATGAAAGACATTATGTACCTTCTCAAGAGGCAACGGTAGATCCAATCTATAAGCTACTTCACCAACACGAGCTAAAATCTCAAATGGTCCAATGTACTTCGGGCTCAACTTTTTTTTTTTGCCCGAACCTCATCACCCCTCTCATGGGTGAGGCCTTAAACAACACCATATCCTCAATCTCGAACTTGATATCACGACGTCGAAAATCAGCATAACTCTTTTGACGGTCTTGAGCCGCCTTCATATTAAGCCTAATCAACTTCACTTGTTTTACCATTTCTTATCTCCAGACCCAATTTCAACAAGTCCAAGCGATCTTCCCAAAAGTCACCAAATGCCATGACACATGCACGAAGCAAGTAATTTAAGGTTTGAATCGTCCTCTCTGTTTGCACATCGGTCGCCGGATTAAAAGTCGTGCTCATTTTCAATTGGGTCCCCAACGAATCTTGAAGCTCTTGTCAAAATCCCGATATAAACCTTGCTTCACTATCCGACTCTCATGAAGCTTAAAAACATACCTCATATAAGCATTCATCGATTCTACCTTGTTCCATATATCTTTCATCGGTATAGAGTGGGCGGACTTGGTCAACTGATCCACTATAACCCAAACCATTTTATTTCCTTTTTGAGTCATTGGCGAACCCACAATAAAATCCATGGAAATCGACTCCCACTTCAACTCTAGCACCTCTAAAGATTGCACCTTTCCTTGAGATCTTGAATGCTCAATCTTCACTGTAACACCCTTATTTTCCATGGCGCCTTTAGCAAGACCTTCCTTATTAAATAAGATTGTTACCATCTTGTTTCTTGAGGTATTACATATCAAACGAAACCATGATGAAACATTTATAATAAAGCAATGTTTAAGTGATTACAATAATTCCAAAACCAAATGTAATACAAACTAAACTCAGATAAAATACAAAATGTCAAATAACTCAACATCTAATAACTCAGCGGAAGTTAAAATATCATCGCCGCGCAACAAACCCCGGCTGATCCTCAAGCAAGCTCAAACAAGGTTACCTGCTAAACTCCTGCTCACCATTTCCCAATTGATCACAACAGTTTTGAAAACAAATACGGGGTCAGTACAATTATGCAATAATCATAATCAATAACAATGGTAACATCACAAGCATCTCAAACAATACACCATCACGTCCAAACTCCGGTAACACAAGTAGCTCCCATCGCAACGAGTAGACGGGTTCCCATCGCAACATGTAACTCACCCCTGCCGATATCATACCGCAACACTGGACATCAAAATTCCCGCACATCGCAACTAGAAAATGCTGTTTATTAATGTGCACATCCCCCTTGTAATGGGAGTCAGAAGAGGCAAAACATGGTGGTGAGACCATCTCTCGACATGGCTCACAATATAGAATCTCAATCCAACAACCATATACATTGTATCATCATAACACGCTTCTCAATAGTCAATCATAAAACACTAACAAACATAATCGTATTGAGTAGGGAAACCCTACCTCAAAAGCACTTCCGATCAACAATACAGTCAAGACAAGCTAGGATCGCTCCTCAATGACGTTCTCATTTAACACTTATATATAAAAATCTAGTATCAAAACTTATTCTCAACTGATCCATTCCTAATAATAACCCAGATTAGGGTTTCTAATAATTTACCCAACAATACTAAATTTAATTAAAGATTATAGACACTTACTAGCACGATTGATGCAAAAGAAGGATCCTGAATGCTCAACGATAACTATTACTAGCTTGGAGATGATTTGGGTGATTAGAAATGTATTAGTGAAAATACGAAATGATTATGGAAACCATCGAATATGATTTTATAACCCTTAATCAACTTAATCAAAATGCTAAAAAATATGAACCCGACTGGGACACTCGGATGAGTACGCAGGACACTCGACCGAGTACACAACACTCGACCGAGTGCTTCGCTCACTCGGTCGAGTGCCACCTAGGCAGATCCTATCTAGTCAACACTCCGTACCTACTCCGTCGAGTACCTTCTCATTTCACCCTATTTTTTTGCCTTTATTTGCCCTATTTGGCTTGCCTTGGGAGCTCCCTAGGAGCGTTTTTCTATGTTTTATCATTTTTCTTGATTTTTTTTACCTTGGTTTTGTAGGTAAACCGTTAGTTGAGGCGGATTCTACCTCATTTTGGTTGACCAAGAGGATGATAAACCACACAGAGGGCTCACGGCATAACCGAGACAGTCCTACAAACCCTTGGGGGCCTTACTTTGCGTGCCAAAGCCATTCCGAGTCAAGGCTAGCCAAACCGAGGAGTATCATGAAGTCACTAGTGTGGAAAAAGGAAGGAAGATCACGTCACGGGCGTGACATGCATCTCACGATCGTGAGATGCTTTCACAAAAGGGAAGATTCACGAGTCAAATGCGTCACGAGCATGACATTCAAGCTCGCGGGCATGACATGAGCCTCACAGCCTTGACTCGTGTTTCGCGCTCGTAACTTAGCTCCCAGACACGACCCTACCTCTGTCCACTATCTCACGGCCGTTACATGCAGGTCGCAGTCGTGACATGCCATCTTACGACCGTGACCCCCTTGTCACACCTGTGACTTCACCAACCCATTTGTCTTTCCAAAGCTCGTCTCCCCTCCTTTTGTAAGGCTATAAATACCCCCTCTTATGTAATTAGAGGGCACGAAACCCTAGATCTAGAATTCTTCATACATTAGGACTAAAGTTTTCTTAATATAGTTAGTTTAAGCTTAATATTCGGTTAATTAGTGTTTCAAGTTGGTTTTTAGTATTGAACTTGGGTTGTAATTTAAGATTGGTGACTCAATCTTCATTATTCAATCAAAGTTCTCATCTTTATTCATCCTTTTACTCAATTTGGTATATTACTTTCCTTAATCTTGTTTTCTATTTAGTTTTCATTTCAAACTTTGTTTGTTTATTCATTGTCAGTTAAAGAATGTCAGTTTTTGTTATTTTCCTTATGCAATCCTTTATTATTGTTGAAATCATCTTGAATATGTGTGAGTAGTGACGTTGCTAGGGTAAGTGGGAGATTATGGGTTCAAGTATGAATTAATATCAGAATTGTTGGATGTAATTATTGATTAGTTGTCTTGTTTCCATCTTTCGCTTATAACATGTTTGATGTAATGTTTGTATGAGCTTGCATGAATCCTTCTATCCTTTCCGAATACCATAAGATCGAAAGCCTTGATTATTCCTAGTTACGCTTAAGTTGGCGCATTGGACCTAGTATATGCGATAGCTAACTATAGACGGTGTGGGGAGGAATTGCAAGACCGATAGCCTCAATTCGCTATTCCTAGACTAGGCTACCTTTCGACTTCTAGAACGACTTTCCTATTTGACTCATGCTATTCATATGAACCTACTCACCCTAGTCCTTCCCTTTATTGATTAATACTCGACTTTCTTACCTTATACTCGTCTTAATTGTTGTTTTTAATCGTCTTTATTTATTGTTTGTTAGTTTAGGCAAAAATTCAAACCCACGTTACTTATGACTTGCAATATTCTTTAGTAGAGTTATTTAGATCGATTTGAACACCAACCGTCCCTGAGATAGACACTCGTACTTACTTTATGCACACTTTCTATACCTACATCAAAATGGCGCCGTTGTCGGGGACAGTGTTGTATGTTTATTTTGATTTTCTAGTTTACTTTAGGTTTTTTTCCTTTTGTCTTGAGAAACCTAGTTCCTTAAGGCAATTCTCATCCTTTTGTTTTTTTAGTTTTTTTGTATGCCCATGCGAGTTCCTCCAAAAGATCAACCTTCTATCGATCCCAAGATCGAGAGGACCTATATGAGACTTCGCAAAGTCTTCAAGGCCGTGGATAAGAGCTCTACATCAAACCCGATTCTTACAACGTAGGCGTTTTTATCCTTGGGTAGTGAAGAAAGGGAACTCGAAAACCGGATCAGGAATGAGGTGGAGATTGAGCATACTAGCCTAGATAGATTAGATGGCATTGTCCCGATCGTGGAGTTTGTGAACCCCTTTGGAAACCAAACAACCGAAACAATCCCCCACCAACCAATCACACAACCAAGAATGCCAAAATTTTCCTCTCATTCCGTTCCCACGGAAGACACTCTTCCAAATATCACACTCGTACCACAAAACTTGACCGGCAATTTCGTCACCCAAACTGCCTTTATCCAACTAGTTGAGAGAAACCAATTTGGAGGTATACCGAGTGAGGATCCTCATCTTCATATGGAAACTTTTTGTGATTATTGCGATGTCATCTCCCAAACGGGAATAACTCAAGACCAAATTCGATGGATCTTGTTTCCTTTCTCTCTAATTGGAGCGGCAAAGCAATGGTTGAAAAGTCTTAACAAAGCTGCTCAAGGGATTGACTCATGGAAGAAGTTGGCTCTAGCATTCTACCAAAAGTTCTATCCACCGGAGAAAACCAACATGCTATGATCTCAAATTACCGGTTTCAAGCAACGTGATGAAGAAACTCTCTATGTGGCATGAGAAGATTCAAGGAGATAATAAGATCATGCCCCCATCATGGGTTAAGTGAATGGTTCTTGGTGCAACAATTTTGGAATGGGTTGTATGAAGATGTAAGATGGATCTTGAACATGGGTTCTAATGACAGATTCACCAAGGTTGAAGATGATAAAACGTGGGGTAGAATAGAAGAGATGGCGGCCCATAACACTCAATTTAGTAGGCCACGAAAAGCTATTAGAGGGGGAATACACGAGGTCAATTCCGTCACTCAACTTAGTGCCGAACTTAGAGCCCAATTAAGCTCTTACATGGAGGCCATGAATCTCAAGATGGATAAGCACATGGCTCATGTCCAACAATCTCAAAGCTCATATTCTCAACAACCTATGTAACAAGTGTATGCTATGGTGATGGCACCAAGTCTTCCTCAAGGGGTATGTGAATGTTGTGAGATATATGGCCATGATTCTCAAGATTGTAGGGGATCCGTTGAACAAGTGAATGCTTTCCAATCTTATAGACAAGGAAACCATTAATCCAAATTCTACAATGAGAACACAAAGAACCATCCAAATGTCTCATACAGAAGCCAAAATGTCCAAAACCCTCAACTACAACAATCATATGTTGTCCCACCCCTAAGAAACAATCAACAAAACTTCCAAAGACCACAATACAACCAAAAGAAACCTTCCTATAACCAACAAAACTTCAATCAAAATCAACAACAATACAACCCACCATCACAAAATCAACATCTCATGCAACAACAAGTTGGGGACCATTCCTTTGACCTTCAAAATGCGGTCCTCCAATTGCAAAAATAAAATCAAGCAAAATATATCATCATCAAAAACATCCTAGCCCACAAGAAGATGCTTGAAACACAAGTGACTCAAATAGCATTAGGGAGTTCATCTAGGGGGAAAGGTCAATTGCCTCCACAAGGTAACTCACCCAAGAATGAAACCGCCAATGCCATACAATTGAAGTGTGAAAATCGTTATGAGGGTCCAAAGATGCCAAATGAAGATGATAATGGCGAGGGAGAGAAAGTGGTAGATTAAGTATAGGTTTAAAATGAAGTTATTGAGTTGGATGACAAGGAAGAGGAGAGTTCTTCAAGTGAACAAAGTGTCAATGAAAAAAAGATTGTGGATGAAACAAAAAGCAAGATGGTTGAGGAGCCTATAGTGCTAAGGCTTCCTTTTCCTAGTAGACAATCAAATACCAAGTTAGACAAGAAACTTGGCAAGTTCATGGACATTGTCAAAAACTTGAAAATTTCCAGACCATTCACCGATCTAATCACTAGAGTCCCCGCCTATGCAAAATTCATGAAAGATATCCTCACAAGAAAGAAGTCTTTGAATGGAGTTGAAACTGTGGCATTCAGCAAAGACTGTAATGCCTTTCTAGAAAACCCAACTCCTCCAAAATAAAAAATTCGGGTAGTTTTTCTATCCAATGCACTATAGGCTCCACACAAATTGACAAGGCCTTGTGTGACTTGGGAGCAAGTGTCAGTGTGATGCCTATTTCGTATGTGAGAAGCTTGGTGTGGGAGAACTCGAACACCAACATCACACTTCAAATGATGGATCGATCTACAAAGCAACCTTTGGCTGTCTTGGAGGATGTCCCGGTTAGAATAAGCAATGTTGGACCTGTTTTATAGTTTTGACAATGAAAAGTATTTACATAATGTGCTTTAATTGATATATCATATGCATGTAATTGTGTGCTTTAGTCTTATCATAGCTAACAACAATTACAAAAAAGTAGATCAAAGTTATAGGAGCTTAATGCATAACTTTGAAGATTTCTGTGAGACAAAGTTATAGGAGCTTGAGGTATAACTTTGGAAGTTCATATGCAAAGTTATAGCTACTTTGGTTATAACATTGAAGAAACAATTCAAGCAAGATCTACTTCAAATAACACAAGACTCAAGATGGAGGGTCTTTGTGATGAAGATGAAGAGATGATCCGTATACTGAAGATCTTTGTGAAGATTAGATAATATAGGTCGTCATTCGGTAACTATTCCATTAGAGTGATTTTAAGTCTGTAAAGTTATAACTATATCACTTATAACTTTACATACTAAGTTCAAAGTTATAGCTATTTCACCTATAACTTTGGATGATAAAGTTGATGCATAATTTTGGAAATAATTCTTTTAAATGTTTTCAAAAAGAGAAAGAGTATTTTTATATTTATCAAAAGTTTTAATCGATAATGTAATTATGAGATTCTATAGGTTAGTAATACAACTTATGAGTTGTCATGCTACCTAGGGTTTCTAATACATTCTATCTCAATTTGTTGTTAACCTAATAAGCCGACCTAGTGATTGTGCCACCTAAGGTTTCGTGAAACCTAGGGTTTGTGCCTCCTAGGGTTGCGTGCTCATAGGAAAACACCTAGGGTTGCGTCATGATGAGGAAATTGGCCTCTATGGCACGTTTCCTTGTTTGCATCAACCTAGGATTCTAATATCTTTACAACAATATTTTGAGATATTAAAGATAAACATATTTCATAAAGAGAAAGTTAGGGTTTTAGATTTTATATCTCCCATGCTTCTACTATAAATACTCCTTCCATATTAATCATTCAACACGACTTCATATACAATTGAGAGAATTTTACAAATTTATTTTAAACAAACTTTGAGCAAAATATTTATTATTTTTTTTGTTTGTTTTTCGAAAAAAGTCGTGCATCAATTATTGTCAATCGCTCGTGTGAAATACGTTATTGGATAATAATACATCACATAATCTTACTTATTCTTTAACGAGAATTTTTGTGAGTTATATTGTACTTTCTTATTAACGTAAGATAGTATAAAGTATTTAGCGATACTCACTTTGAGTTCTAATCATAGTTGATTATACGAATGAGTTGATAATTTTGTAATCCGTAGAAAGGTACTAAAGATTATTAATCGAGAATAGTGGACGTAGGTTTCGACTTGTGAAACTGAACCACTTCAAAAATTGCTTGTGTCTCTCTTTACTTTTCGTTATTTCGTTACTTGCATATTACTTTGATTAATTAATTAGTTGATTTTAATCAATAAAATAAAATAATTAATTACATATCATATAAGTAAAAAAAGTGGGGCTAGTATTTAATACTCAATTCACCTCCCCTCTTTTGTATTCGATCAATAGACTCTACAGTTGGTATCAGAGCCTCGTGCTCTTGATTGCCATACAGCAAGGAGTCTGATCCGTTTTTATCTCTTTATTTATTAATTTTCCACTGCATTTAATTTTATTTTAATGGATTCCAAATACTTAAAGTGTCCCGTATTCAATGGGAAGAACTATAGTTTATGAAAAAATATGATGACCCATTACATAAAGGGTAACGATTGGGAGTGCTGGCTAATCATTCAGAATGGCCCTAATAAGATCATGCTTGGATCTATTACTAGCACTTCCACCGAAAAGAAAGAAGAGGACTATGTTGAGGTGGATTATAAGAAAGCTGAGAAAAAATCAAAAGCAATAAGTTTGTTACAAAACGGCATGATTGCTACCGAGTTTGATCGATTCTCATCTAGTTCATCTGCCAAGGAAATATGGGATGGTCTAGAGTTAGCCTATGAGGGAACAACTGTTGTCAAAAAGCAACGTATTGCAGTGTTAATGCGAAAATACGAATTGTTCCCTATGGAGCAAAATGAATCGCTTAATAGCATGTCCACTCGCTTCTCTAGTATCATTAATGAATTGAAAAATCTTGGAAGAACTTTTGACTCCGAGGAAATTGCTCGAAAGATCCTTAGAAGTTTGTCCAGACGATGAAGACCTAAGGTGACGGTAATTGACGAATGTAAGGATCTATCTGTCCTATCCTATCAAGAGCTACTCGGAACCCTAATGGCTCACGAGATTACTCTTGATGAGGATGAGGCAAACGATAGAAATAGTAAGAAAGTGGCTTTACAAGCTAAGTCTAGTAAAAAACAAGACTCGGATCTTGAAGATGAAACAATGTTATTTGCTAAGCGTTTTAAGAATAAATTCTTTAATCGAAAACAAGGAAAAACGCCTAAAAATAACACTAAAAAATCTTATAAGAAGCCAATCGAGTCAAAAGGGTCTCCCTCAAGCCGTGGTTGCTTCAAGTGTGGGGACAATGATCATATGATTAAGGATTGCCCTACCTGGAAGAAAATCAAAGACAAAAATCTACGAGACAAAACCAAGAAGGAATTCAAGCAAGTCATGATGGCTTATTGCTGGGGAGATCTAGACACAGAAGACAACGAGTCAGAGGGAGAAGAAGTTGCCAACCTATGTCTGAGCAACGTCTGTTTTGACCTAATTTCTGACAGCGACAACGCGAGTGAATCTGAGATGTGCCTTTTCAGTGATTCAGATTCAGAATCAGATGTAGAAGATGATGAAGAGGTTAGTCATCTTGAACTTAAAAAACAAGTTAAGAAAATTGTCTAAGAAGTCTTTAGTTAAGTACTTTGAAGAAACCCTAGACCATTGTCATGAACATAGTCTAGAATTAAAATACCTTAAGGAACAAATTCTGGACATTGCTGAGGAAAACCAACTTCTAAAGGCCAAAGCTAAAAAGCTCAAATCTAAAGTTATGGCTACTCCAGCTACAATTTCAGACATGACAAATTTTGAGAAAGAGGCTCTTGAGTCTAAAGTTATAGCTAATGAAGCTATAATATAAGAGTTAAAGCTCAACATTAAGCATCTTCAAGCCAAAGTTATAGCTAATGAGGCTATAACTTTAGAATTGAAGAAAGTCAACAAGCTTTTGAAATCTGAAGCTAAGGCGAAGGAAGTTGCTATCATTAATCACAAGAAAGAAAACTCTGTCTTTCTCAGCAATTGAAAGATATAGAGGCTAAATTCTCCCAAGCTAAAGATCAACATAATGAGGAGAAATTTATCTTGAACAAACGCTTTAATGATTTTCGTGAAAACTTTAAAAAGAACAATCCCTCCAACGACTCGAATGTAGACCATTCGATATGTGAAAAAGAAGTTCAGTCCTTGAAGGAATTGCTGCTACATGTACGAAAAGTTCATGATAAATGGGAAGGATGTCAGAAAGTCTTAAACTTCCTTACCGAACAGTCTAACAATAACATGAAGATAGGTCTAGGACATGAATGTTATAGCCGCAGAGACCTTCATAAGTACAAATCCACTCCTTCTGACCGTGATTCCAAAAGAAGGAAATATGTCAATCTTTCAGAATATCTGATTTGCAATTATTGTGGTCACACTAGTCATTTTAAAGAGAATTTTGTTAAATATGTCAATGAGAACAAAAATCAAGATAATTCTGTTAAAGAACTTGACGAGTCCAGTGTTAATGAGTCTGAACCTGGACCTGGACGTGAAGAATTTAGAAACAATGAGTTCAGATGGTTTTATGACATGGCTTTCGATTACACATCAAAACCTTCATCATCCAAAGTTAATGTGAATCAAAAGCAGTCATTCAAACCTAGTGTGCGTCACGACAATAGAAAACCTAGAATGTACTATAATAAACATAGATAACCCTATGTTAAGACCAAAAGAATTGTAAAACAGGTATGGGTTAGGAAGGATCAAATTTACAGATTTACTAACCGTAAAGGACCCAACTTAGCTTGGGTACCTAAAAGTTGTATTTGATTCCCTTGCAGATAATAGTGAAAGAAAATAATCAATGGTATCTTGATAGTGGTTGTTCGAGACACATGACCGGAAATAATTTTTTTCTTTCACTAGAGCCCTTTGACGGTGGCAAGGTCACTTTTCGAGACAACAAGAAGGGCAAGATAATCGATGTAAGTAAGATTGGTATATCTTCTTCACATGCTATTAGTAATGTCTATCTTGTAAATGGTCTAAAACACAACTTGCTAAGTATCTCTAAATTATGTGACATAGGCAATAATGTCGTTTTTCATTCAAATGTTTGTCGCATCATAATTGAAGGTACTAGTAATGTTATTATAGAAGGCCTACGTAATAGGAACATGTATATGATTGATTTAAACAAAGTCACTACAAGTTCCTTTACGTGCATGAAAGCTACTGTAGATGATTCATGCTTGTGGCACAAGAGGTTTGCACACATTAGTCCAACAATTTTAAAGAAACTCAAATTGTGGGATTTAGTTGAAGGTTTACCCTAAATTAAATTCATACAAGAAAAGATGTGTGACTCATGTGCCCGATGCAAACAAGTTATATCTTCATTCAAACCAAAACGAGTAGTAAGTACAGAACGTCCACTTGAGTTGGTACACATGGATTTGTGTGGAGTTATGAAAGTCAGAAGCCGTGGTGGATCAAGGTAAGTCTTCGTCCTAGTCGACGACTACTCAAGGTATGTATGACCTATCTTTCTATTTACTAAAGATGAAACTTTCATTGAGTTTGTAGTATTAATGAAGCTTGCCCAAAACAAGTATGATAAGAAATTAGTTTCCATCCCTACGGATCATGGCACCGAATTTGATAATCAAGCCTTTATAGAATATTGTAGGGAGAATGGTGTAGGACATAATAATTCTGCACCACGAACCCCACAACAAAATGGTGTCGTTGAACGTATGAATAGAACACTAGAGGACATGGCTCGCACTATGCTTTTGTGTAGTGGCGTTCCTAAAAACTTTTGGGCCGAAGCCATTAGTACTGCATGCTATGTGCACAATAGCGCTATGATTAGAGTAATTCTAAAAAAGACTCCCTATGAACTTTTAAGAGGGAGAAAACCCAATATAGCTCATCTTCGTTACTTCGGTAGTAAATGTTTTGTCCATAAAAAAGTAATTTAAGCAAATTTGATCCACGAAGTGACGAAGCTGTGTTTGTTGCTTACTTTAATCATAGTAAAACATATAAAATTTTTAACAAAAGAACTTTGTGCATAGAAGAAAGTTTTCATGCTGCATTTGATGAAGATAATGTGCCTGAACAAGTTGAACAGAATGAAGAAGAAGACATGAATGATCCCGACTTTCGCCTTACAAGGGATGATTTACCAGAAATCGATGAAGAAGTTATTGAAGGAATCAATGATGAACTTGATAAATCCGCAAATGATGTTGAAAAGAGAACTGAGACAATTGTTGATGATACAAATATCTTCTCTCAGAACAAGAATAAGGAAACCGAAGTTATAACTGATGATGCTATAATTTTGGACCCATATCAAGATAATGTAACTAAAGTTGTATCAAGTTCAGCTGCAACCCCGTAGTCAAGCTCAGGGGGAGCCCATCTTGACTCTGAATCATTTGAGGAAAGTCAGAGTTCATTAGATGATGATGAGCCTAGGAACTTTAAGAAATGGAAATATAAGAATTCTCATCCTATGGCTAATATCCTAGGAAGTTTGAATAAGGGAGTTGTGACACCCTCAAATTTGCGGAAAGAAAAAAAATAATTTAAATACATACTGAAGGTGTTCGAAATAAAAAGGTCATTACAAAACGAAATAATATTATACAAAAGAAATATACAAGACGGGAGACATATCTCCCGTATAAATACGGAAATAAAAGAGTGTATAGTAATATACAATCTAAGAACCGAATATAGGTCCAAGGTAAATACTTC
>JAIUZE010025570.1:0-43949 GCA_022085475.1 Heliosperma pusillum | reverse complement strand
GTTTCCGTGAACTAGTGGAGACGAGGTTTTATCCGGATGAGTTGAGGCAGCAGAAGCTGAAAGAGTTTATGGATTTTAAACAGGGGGTTCTTTCGGTTCAAGAGTTCACAACCAAGTTTAATGAGTTGGCTCATTATGCCACTCGTCTTATTTCGAGGGAGGAAGACAAAGCCTTCTTTTACCTAGGGAAGCTTTCTCCCCAGGTGAAGGGAAAGATTAGTAGGGGTTCTACTTCTTTTGTCTCTATTTACAATGATGCTTTATGGGCGGAGAGTTCTATTCGGGACATTGCCGAAGAGGCTCGTACTTCTTATATTGCTCCTAATTCTTATGGCAAGAGACCCTTATATCCTGTTTCCCGACCTTCCTTTTCTCCCTCTTTTCCAAACAAGAGGAGAAACTTTCAGAGTGGACAGGCAAATCCGAGTAACCGTCCATTCTTCCCGAGCAACAACAACGATCTTAAGGGTCGTATTTGCTTTCGGTGCAAGATGCCTATGCATCCGGGTTTTAGCTGTTTCAACAAGCCACTGGTGTGCTTTAATTGTCAGAAACCGGGACACAAGTATAATGAATGTCGTGATAAGAAGAAGACAGCTTCTACACCGGTTGTTTCTGGGAGACCTAAGGGTCGGATTTTCATCATGAGCCGCACTGAGGCCGATGCTCAACCAGACCTGGTGACTGGTATGTTCCAATTTATGAAATACCATGTTTAATCTTATTTAATACGAGAACTTCTTTGTCTCTTATTTCGATGAGACTATTCGATAAATTTCCTCTAAAGGCTTCAATTGGAGAAAGTACTCCTATATCTTTACCGTCCGGAGATAGTGTCTGGTAGTTCACTTCCTTAAATCAACCTCGTGTTCCTCTTTCGCCTTCGCCTTTTTCACCTTATCGTAGTTTTTAAGAGACGCTTCCTAATGTTCCTTGTATCCAGTTCTTTTATCCCTACTCTCTTGAGAAGTAGTTTTTCTTATTAGCTAACGTAAGGGTTACTAGGTGTATTTTGAGGAAGTTTTGAATATGATACCTAACCGTCCTATGGAGCTAGTTTCGTGTTTAAATGATTATGTAAAATGGAGAATAAGTTTAGGAAGAAACTATCCTAGTGGTTTTAAAATATGAAAGCTTGAAGTTGCAATATCTTTTTGAGGATCGAAATAAGCTTAATAATAGTTGTAGTTGTGATTAGGAAATTGAGTGATTTTTAATGTTACTTGAGAATTTGTTGTCGTTAAATGTTGGACCCTAACGGGAACAAATACTTTGTGGAATTAGGATTTTGATGATCAAACTTGAGGAATTTTGTTATAAGCAAAAAAACGATGTATTGAGAGTTTGGAAGATATAAATAAATTGATTTACGGTTGCATTGCCCTATGTGTGGCAAAAGTTATGTGAAATGAGATTTGTGTGACTAATCTCTTTGAGTTTTTGGGATTCAACTTTTGAGGATGAGAAAGTGCAGTGTTAATAATTTAGGGAAATGAATTTTTGGAATAAATTAGATCAAAGGATTTCATAGTAAACTCTTTTACCTTGTGGTTGTTAGCGGTCTTGTTTCCCTAATTATAAATATTTTGATGGTGATTTCCAATAAGAGTTTTAATGGAGCTAAGAAGACTAGAGTTCGTAATGAATCTTTCATGGGTTGTTAGTTATGGAGTTCACCGTACCGATGGACTTTAGAAGATTCTAATTGAATTTGAATAATTGGGAGTTGTTACTCGATGGGTCATACTTAGGAAATATTTGGTAGGAATCCGATGATGGAAAATGTTGAGGATTTATTGCACTCTCTTGAGGACTAGATTCGGTTGCAGTTAGTGTTGTCGAGTTGCGATCGACATTTGAATTGTCATAGATGGAAGATAGTTTTGTGATTTATTTCTTCTTTCTTCTTTCTTCTTTCCTTCTTTCTTTCTTCTTTCTATTCGATTTATTCTTTCGAATATTCCGTTCCTTCTATCTATTATCATTTCTCTTAGATAGATTTTTAGAAGCTTTAGTTAGAAACTTTAAGCATAGATAGTAGAGTTATTACCTTTACTATAAAATTTTTGAACTAAAAGCTTTTGGAAATGTTTTATGATTTCAAGTATTTTACCGTCAAGGAGTGTTGAGACTTGTTATTGGAGACGTTCGATAACTAGTTTTCCCATTTATTGATGCGAAAATGTGTCTTTTAAAGTCTTTGACTTGGACGATGAGATTCTTGACTGCAGACGAGAATCTTCCGCCCTATTGATAAGACCCTATATTTTTATTACAAGTATATTTTTAACAGTTTTGAAATAGACCTACATATATGTTACTTTCCTTCTTCTAAGTTTCGAGGACGAAACTTTTTAAAAGGAGGGGTGATTGTAACAACCCGAAATTGGTCAAGTACCAAGACTCACTCGGTCGAGTGGCACACACTCAATCGAGTCCCTCACTTACTTGGCCTAAATACAAAAGCATGACTCAAGAATCCCAAATTGCTACACTATGACGCTCGATCGAGTACACTTCGTGCGACTCAACTGAGTCACCCTCACTCGGTCAAGTACTCTCACTCTACTCGACCGAGAAACCACATAACATCAATACTATATATTATATCCTGAAACCAACGGACTTCTATGTAATTAAATAAAGTTATAAAAACTAATTATACTATGTAGTTTTTAATCGACAGCGTTGTGTGATACACCTGATCAAGGGATTTCAATGTAAATACTATATAATTTTGGTTGAAGTATAAATTTAGAAAATAATAGAATATGGTGATTTTTCTTAAAATAAACATGTCGCACTTATGGTATTAATTAGTAGCATATATTATACAATAAACTAAAGTAATTTCTATATTATATAATTATTTAACTTACACAAAATATTTTGGAAATTATTAAAAGGAAAATGAATCAAGCTAGGTTTCCAAAAGATATCATATTGCATAATTATTTTAAATATAAATAATTAGCTGACCAATTGATTAAAGTGATATTTTAATGGTTGGAGTAATGAATTGTCTCATACTTTCTTTTATCGTAGTTTTAAGATATGTCAAAAGAAAATATATTAATGATAAATTTATGAGTTATGCAATTTTAAAGTATATTTAATTAAAATATATTTTAATGATATATAGAGGTAACTTGGGCGGGGCCGGGCACCAATACTAGTACGTAGTATTACTATAACACTCTCGATTTTGTCATAATGGGTAATTTAATAAAAGTCGGTGATTTTATAATTCTCTATTATTTTTATATGTTAAAATATTTTTAATAGCTAAATTATTATTATTAGCTTTTATAATTATGAGAATCCCATTTTTATTCTAGTTGGGTTAAAATTGTTTCTTAATTTTCCGGTTGGAGTCCGGAATTGGATTCTACGCGAATTTCTAGTGGAAACTGATCTACTTTGTTATTGGGCCTAATTAAACCTATGAATCATCTTTAAGGGAATCCAATGTCCCTTTATTAGGGTTTCTCTTCTCTATTTTTCATCAACCTTCATCAACTCTTCACCTTCTTGCTCTCTCTAAATCAGAAATTTCCTCCATTAAAACTCACCTTCACCTCTTCCACTAAAACTCCCATAAAACCTTCATTTCTCAACCAAATTCTAGATCCGCTAGATGTTCCGGAATCCTCTCACCTTCCTCTTTCTTTATTGGTAAGAAAAATTTTAATCTTTCAATTTTTTTTAAAAGTCATTTTTCAAAATTTCCTCAAATTCTTCTTATATTGTAAATATTGTTAAAAGGATGAACTTTGAGGATTTTCGGTCAATGAATTCGTGTGGGTTGAAGGTTAGGTTGGGAATCGAAGATTTAAAGTGTTAATCAAGGTAACGTAGACGGGTTACTCGATATTACATCTTTGTCGGACTTGGATTTTAATATTTGAGTAGGAAAGATATTATCTGTATATGTTTATAATAAAATTGGGTAAAGTTGAGGTCTTTGTCACTATTTTGTCTTGAGAGTCATCTTTTATGTGTGTGTATAAATTTATTATGCCTCATATCTTTATAACCACTATGTTAGTGTCATTGAGTGAATATATGATCATGTTACGAAAATTGGTCGCACAGCGCACTAAACCGCGCCTATCTTTTTTGCCGTGCTTATCTCTTCCAGAAAAGACTATGTCGCACGCAACTCGCCGTGCGCATCTTATTTATGTCGCGCGTGTCTCCTCTTGAGAGGAAAGAGCTGTGCTAAACTCACAATGCTTATCAATTTTTGTCGCGCTTATCTCTAAGTTAAGCGTACAATTGGTCTCTAAACTCTCTTTTGTTGCCTTTTCTTGTTTTTTATGCTCCAGGCCTTTGTTCTAATACTTGGGTGTGACATGTTAACACTTTTTTTTATCATTGGTACATATATCCTATGTCTCATTCACATGTGTATTGATGGATTTGGATGTTTCACTCATTTAAGTCATGTATACCTTGAATAATCGGTTGAGTCGTGATTGTTGGATGGAGTTGAATTCTCATTTCCCGTTTTTACTCTTATACTTGTTGGACTTTATGTCTAAGCGACGGGGGTACATTCTCTTTTGCTTTTGCATATGGTAGTGGGAATACGACGACATTGTTGGGATACGAACGCGTTTCGTTGATTGACCCGGCCGCCAAATGTTGTATTCTTGCGAGGTGGTGTCATTTCATGTAGCGGACTTGCTTGTTTTATCTTGACCTCATCTTCCGTGCCGATAAGCTGGATTTGCATGCTTAAACTCTTTTTGCCTCAACCATTGCCGCCACTACCGGATTTGGGGTACTCGGCTACCGTTATGTCGGCCGAGTCTTGGATGTGGAACGCCTTACCACATGTCGAATCGGGAAACGCCTTATCCCGAGAGTCTGGCCAAGTTTAAACTAGGACCGTATTATTAACGTAGTCCTACCGGGAGGATTAGAGTCATGAGTATGCGAAATCCTTATCGCATACGGTCTCGGGTACGCCTTATCCCGTATACTTGTCCGTCTTGTGTTGCAAATTACCAATGCTAGTGCGTCTCATTTACCGTGAGACTATGTTTGATTTATATGTTGGATTAATATCATGATATGTTGGTTGGATATGATTTGGAAGTATACTTGGATTGTTGGATGACTTGAATTGTGTCGTTTGTCTCGTCTCTAGCCTCTTCGATTATATGGTTGCGAATGGTGAGATGCAAGCCATCTAGTACCTATATGATCGCCAAAATGTTTCTTACCTTTATTTGAGTCTATTATTGCCATGTCTATTTTTTCTCACATGCTTAAGATGTTTCTTCACATTATCTCACATGATTCATATATGTTGGTTTGTCTAGTCGATCATTGTTTTAATGTTATTTATGATCGCATAACATATTGACGTATGTTGTAACATGTTTGTATATACTTGTTTATGTGTGTTTTGATGTAATATGGCTGGGAGAAACCCATGTTATTCCCCACTGACTGTGACATTTATTTTTAATAAATGACCAGGTTGCAGGTTGGTACTTTCATTGGGTTTTGACGATTGAGCTAGAAAGTGTTGTACTTACAACGAATCACCCTTAGTGTTTTATTAAACTTTATTGAAAGAATCAGAATGGAGGTCACTTGGAATAAAATTGTTGAGTTTAAGGACTGTGTGCAATATTGTAGACTGGTTTATATATAGGGACAAAGAGCTTTCTACACTTGGAACAACATGCAGGAGCCTGCCTCTATATTTTTCTCTCGTATGGACAGATTTATGGTGAACTCAGCTTGGGTGGATTTATACCATGATGCTTATGCCCATTTTCTTCTCCGAGGGCCTATTTTATCACAATCCTTGTGTCTGCTATATAAGACACATGAGGAAAGAAGGAAAGTTCAATTTAAGTACTACAATATGTGGAGCTTGGCCCCTCATTTTAAGAACATAGTAAAAGCTAGCAGGAATAAATATGTTAAGGGGACTATTATGTATAGACTTGTGACAAAACTCAAGAGGCTTAAAGTTTAGTTGAAAACCCTTAATAAGAACAACTTTTCTGATGTTGAGAAAGCAGTGAGAGTGGCTAAGCTCTGCTTGAGGACTAGCAACTTCATATGCACGAAAATCCTGATGATATTGAAATTTTAGCAGCTGAAAGTGATGCCGCCATCTTTGCGGAGTTCAACACAACTTTCTTTGCCAAACATCAAAAATTTAGTGGATCAAATATGGTGATGAGAACACTAAGTTTTTTCACACTCAAATTAGGGCAAGACATACTCATAACAGAGTTAAGGCTATGACGTCCTTACCAATAGCCTCCTAGGAATCCTTAAAATACTTGCTTGAACACCCTATTGATGGTGTTCAGTTTTATACTGTTAGGATTGGTAAATAATCAAAGAGGATCACAAAAATATTCTGCTTTTACCAGTTACTGCTTCTGAAATTATAGATTTCATCTTCTCCATTACATCTACTAAGTCCCCGGGTCTTGATAGGTATTCAAGCTAATATTTTAAGGATTCCTCGGAGACTGTTGGTAAGGATATCATAGCTGTTGTTCAAGATTTTTTTTCACAATGGCAATCTTCTTAAACAAATAAATACAACTACTTTTACTCTTACCCCTAAAGTTCCTAATCCTTCTAGTGTTTTGGAATTTAGGCCTATAGCCTATTGCAATACTATATACAAAGTCTTAGCTAAAGTTCTTTGTAATCGACCCTGTTCTATTTTACCTGACATTGTAAGTGAGAATTAATGGGGGTTTATTAAAGGAGGAATATTTTAGAGAATGTCCTAATATGTCAGGATCTGGTTCGTCTGTATAACAGGAAAGTTGGATCCCTTAGATGTTTTATCAAGATTGACCTTAAGAAAGCCTATGACTTTGCAGAGTCGCCCTTCTAGCATCAAATGCTTCAGGCCCTTAACTTCCCTCAAAGATTCATTTATTTGGTGATGGTTCGTGTCTCCTTTCCCTTTTATTCCTTCTGTATTAATTGAAATAACTTTGGGTTTTTCCATGGGAAAATAGGGTTAAGGCAAGGAGATCTCCTTTTTCCTCTCTTATTTACCATTTATATGGAGTATCTTTCTAGGGTTTTGAAGGTGATAACACAGCAAGAGGACTTTAGATTCCACCCGTTATGTGGCCATATCAAGTTGAATCATTTGCTATTTACAGATGATTTACTTTTATTTTGTAAAGGAAATGAGTCTTCTATTATATGGATCCTAAGAAGTTTTGTTACCTTCTCTGTTGCTTCAGGTGTGATACTTAATAAAACTAAATCTGATATTTATTTTAATGGAGTTCCCGGTGGTATTATAGACAATATTCTACAGGTCTCAGGTTTTCATAGAGGTACTCCCCCTATAAATACTTAGGAGTTCCTATTTAATTTCTTCTAAGAAGTTGTCTAAAAATGATGGCTTGAAGTTGACTGACAAGATAGTGGCAAGAATTAGAGGATATGGAGCAAGACGCTTATCTTATGGTGGCAGGGTGACTTTGGTGAACTTTCTTATGATCATCTTGCATTCATATTGGTCAACTATTTATTTTAATTCCTAATTAGTGGTATTATAAATAAGATTAATGCTATTTGTAGAAATTACATGTGGAGTGGTAATGTTGAGTATAAGAGAGCTCCCAATATTAGTTGGGATACTTGTTGCCTGCTAAAGAATGTGGAGGGTTTGAGAATTAAGGTGGTTAAAGCTTGAAACAAGGCACTTTTGGAGATGTATGTATGGTGGCTTGTTAATAAAAAAAGATCATTTATGGGTACGCTGGATGAGTCATGTTTATATGAAAGAAAGGCATTAGACTGAATATTTAGCTCCTCCAAAGAGTAGCAGGTTTTGGAGAAAAATAAACCACGTTATGCAACAGTTCAAGCAAGCTTATACCAGAGAGAAATGGTTGAACTCTAATGCTGACTATATGTTGTAGAAGGGTTTGACTAGCTGTGGGAAAGACAATCTAAAGTTTCTTGGAGATTCACATGCTCGAATACCTTGAACATCTCAAAATGGTCATTTATATTCTGGGATTTCATGCCTTACCAACTTCTGACCAGAGACAAGCTGATTAAAATGGGGATGCATGTGAATCCCATGTGTGATATTTGCTACAGTAATGTTGAGGATCATGAGTGTAATACCCCTGATTTTATAATAATGAGTAATTTACTAAAGTCGTAAATTTTTTAATTATTCTTTTACTTTTCTCGGTTAAATTATTTTAAATCGACTATTTATGTTTGCGTAGCTTTAAGTTTATGTTAAATCAAGTTTAGTTTAGTTGGATAGAAACTGTTACATTTCAGTCCGTTATGATCCCATAATCGGAGTCCACTCGAAAATCCGAGTGAGTAGTACCCACCTTAAATAATATGCCTACTACTACACACCTTCTCATAACAAACCACCACAAATCTCCACCTCCCTCCTAAAATTTCAGCACACTTCATCTCCTTCCTCAAACACCAAAAACTCCATTAAACCTCCATCTTAAGCCGGATGCCATTTCTTCGTCTCTCAACAAAACTTGACAATTTTTATATCAATCTTCTCCTCTCATCCTCCTCTTCCTTTTTATAAAATAAAATATCCCTTTCCTCCAACTTTTTATAAAACCCAGTTTTCTAGATTTAAACTTAAGACGGACATAACTTTTCGTCTTTTAACCGAATTCACTTTCGTTTAATGTTTCGGAATCCTCTCATCATCCTTCATCACGGGCGTGACATGCATGTCAGGGGTGTGACGACCCGTAGTTGTCCTACACTGACCTCTTTTCGTAAAATAGTCATATCTCCTTCGTTACTTGCTTGTTTTGGGCGTGTGACCTACCGTTTGAATCGTAAGAGGATAAGCTATCAACTATACTTAGATTTATGGCTTTTAATTTCTAGAACTCAATTTATGACTATTTAAATTTGACCCTTGTTTTAGATGGTTTTCAAACATGTTGTTTTGAGCTGGGCTCTATGTTTCTTATTCGTTATGCTTCTTAAACTTGGTATAATGCTTATGTAACATGTATTGACTCTTGTTTATCATTCATACATTTATCTTATGCCTTATTGACATGTTTAGTGACGGTTTTGGATGTTTAGCTCATTTAAGTCATGTATATCTTGAGTAGTCCGTTGAGTCTTGTTTGTTGGATGATATTGAACTCTCAATTCCCGGCTGCACCTCTATACTCGTTAGAATTGATGTCAGAGCGATGGGGGTACAACTTTGATGCTTTTGTGCATCTGTTAGTGGGTATATGATGACGTTGTTGGGAGGCGAACGCAATGCGTTGATCGACCCGACCGTCAAATGTTGTATCCTTGCGAGGTAGTATCATTGCATGTAGCGTACTTTCTTGTTTATTCTTGAACTTATCTCCGTGCGAGTTTAGCCGGAGGATGATGCTTGTACTCTTTCCGCCTCTTTCGTGTGGATTTAGCCGAATATGGAGTACTCACTTTCGTGTGGGTTTAGCCGGAGGATCAAGTCTTGGATGCGAGGGTTTATCACATGTCAAATCGGGAGGGTTTATCCCGAGAGTTTGGTCAGGTTTACACTAGGACTTCCGTATTGTTGTCGTTCTACCGGGAGGATTAGAGTCTTGAGTATACAACACGTTTATCGTATACGGTTAAGGGAAACGTTGATCTCGTGGACTAGTTCGTCCTGTCTTGCAAAGTACAGATGCTAATGCGTGTCATTTACAGTGAGAGTATGTTTGATAATATGTTGGCTTGAATACTTGGAATACTGGATGCTTATGATTGGTTTGCCTGTTGAGGGCCTCACCTTCTCAAGCATATGGTCGCTAATGGTGTGATGCAAGACATTGGTGATTTATATGGTTGCCAAGGGGAGTCTTCCCTGAGTCATTGTTACTTATGTGTGTTTTGATATGATATGACTAGGAGAACCCCGAGTTACTCCCCACTGACTATGGTATTCATGCTCCATAAATGAACAAGTTTCAAGATGGTGTTGCATGGGTTTTTGACGAGTGAGCTATCGAGCGTTGTACTTCCAGCGATTCACTCCTAGCGTTGTAGTTTATATTAGTTTTTTTTTATCTTAGTTGTGTAATTATCAAGGGATCGGTGTTCCTTGTATTTATTTAAGTTAAAATTTGTACAAACGATTTATTAAAGTAATCTTTGGTTTTTAACATAATAAAGTGACATTCGCGGTTTTGACTTTAAAATTTTTAAAAATCTCTTATTTTCGCTGCAAACTATTTGTTTACTTTATTGCGAAATTGCGGGATGTCACAATGAGCACCTGTTCTGTCGATGTAGGTATGCTAAGAAGTAAATCTCATTTCTTCATACTCAGATGTGAGTTCATTTCAGCATGCATGACCTGATTCCTTGGTACTCTAATGGGAGAGGTCTCACTAAGCTGCAAAAGAGGTATATATGGGCTTGTCATGTGTCCCTTCTGTATCTAATCTGGAGAGTAAGGAATGAAGCCAGAATAGAGAACTATGTTAAAAGGCCTGAATGGATGGTAGATACTATCTTGGCTGACATGAAGCATCAGGTTCTGCCAAAGAATAACATTTTGATTTAAAACCTTCATTAGGGTTCTAGATTGGTGTTAGTAATCATTTTCTATTTCATTGTAATATGATGACTTGTAACAATTTAATTTTTAATTAATATATCTTAACTTTCCCCAAAAAATAATATAACAATCTAATAATATTTATCTCAACTTAATAATCAATCAAATTACTATTCACATCTTAATTACTCTAAACCTTACTTAAAAGATGATTAGATGAAATCATAAGACTAAGATGAAGATCACTTACAAAGATTGGAAAATATAAGAGAAATATCTAAAAGATTGAATTTCATCACAAATCCAAGAGAAGATTAAGGAGTAATTAAAGAGCAAATACTGATTAATTAGATAGATAATAGAGTTTTTATCATAGTTTATATCACTAATGAATAATTATGAGGAAACATGAGAGATAAAAGCCTTTTATATCAACTAGGTCACATGCGGAAATAAGAAAAGCGATTTAGCGATTCGACAATTACTAGAGGTAGGCATTTGCCTTCCTGGTTCATCTTACTCATTGTCTATTATTGCGCAGTTCTCCACCGAAAATTCTTAATTGAATAAGCGAATAAGTAGAATGCAAATGGAAATACAAGCCAATCAGGAGAGACAAAAATGCATGGAGGCGTTCATGAGAGAGAGGTTTAATTTTCTGGGGGCGACAATACATGTTCGGTTGTCCCTGAGCCACGCCGTAGAGACGACTTCTGGGATGACGGTAACGAATTTAGTAGTCATGTTGAACCATTAGGCTAGAAAGTTTTAGGTAGTTTGTATGAATTATAAAACTTGTATTTACAATTAAGTTTATGTAAATGGGTATTCCATTGATATGTTTGGTGTTGATACATGTTTTTGTGAGATTCTTGCTTTGTAGTCGACAATGAAATTGATTTCTGCTTTGCATTGTACATGCTTGTATGGTTTATTGTAAAATTTAACAATTTGAATAAATGCAATTTTGCATTGTGGCTGGCAGTAGAGCTGCTACTTTCGAGCAGCTATTGGTTTACTTGTATCGAAATTTCCGTCACAATTCTGTCACAAAAGTCCTTATTTGTGTGTCAAAAAGCTTGACTTTTGTTGACTAAGGAAGTCTTCTGGTCAACAAAAGTTAAGAATTGTGACGGAAATTCCGTCACAAAATGGGACTTTTGTGACGGAATTTCCGTCACAAATTTTGACTGTTGATACCGATAAGACTTTTCTAGTCATCAAAAGTCAAGGTTTGTGACGGAAATTATGTGAACGTTTGACTTTTGTTGACCAGAGGTTTGCCTTGGACTTAAGGCTTGTGACGGAAATTTTGTCACAAATTGTGTTTATGAAGAAACTTCCGTCACAATTCCGCTTTTTGTGATGATTGAGCGTGACAAGTTTCTGTGACGAAATTTCCATCACAAATGCGCTTGTTCTGACGGATTTTTGCCAACCCGCGGTAAAACAATAAAAGTAAACACATATTTGGCAGCGGAAAAACATAAATTTTATAAACTCTTTAATAAACAACCGCGATGGTAACTAAAATACAAATCCGAATACTTAATATGACTTAAAAGGTTTTATTACAATAAAGATCGAGTTAATCAAATACAAGCATTGTAACACTCGCAATCGTGGCCTATTTTATTTTGATAATATTATATTAATATTAGTTAGCTTAATTTTAGATTTAGATTAGAACTTAACTTTCCGTGTCTAATTTAGCAAATCCGAGTCCATTTTGGGACTCTACTCGGAATTTCATGTGGGTTACGCCTTGGGTCACATGTTGGGCCTTTTCCATTCCTTACTCACCCAACCTAGCCCATACTCTACTCATTTTTCCACTCAACTTTTCAGCTACTATTCACTCTCTTTAACCTCACACAAACACACCAAAACCCTAACCACCATCACCATTGTTGAGCTTTAAGCTTTCCCACACATATCCCACCATATCTCATTCAATTCATAGCCAAATTCCTTGATTCTTAGCTAGTTCCTCTTCCTTTCTTCTTCTCTTTCTTTTAAGGTAAAAAAAATCCCATCTTTGTCACTTTCGTTTTCTGATCTTTTCCTCAAGGTGAAATAGTCATCTTTTTATATGAAATTGTAGGAGGAGACCTCCAAGATCCGGACCGGGACTACTTTCTCGTTGAAGAAGAAGAAGGAAACTAATTTGAAGACGCAAAAATGTAACGGTGAAGGGTTACTCGATATCAATATGTGTTTTAAGTGTTAATTGTAGTTTTTATTTAGTGAAAGATGAATTGCTTATCTTAATTTCATATGGATATGTATTAGTTGTTCATTATATGTGTAAATTCATCTCATATGCTTATCTTTCGCTAATCTTATGCTAAGTTACATTTATGTTGTTAATTATATCTACTTATCATGCTTGAACTTGAGTCGGGCAATAAAGGTGCATTTGGTTGCCTTAATTGATCTTATGCAATGATTGGTTACAATTAGAATACATCTAATGTGATTTGTTGATGATAAATGATGATTGGAGTAAATGGGTATCAAAGGATTTGGAATAATTGTTGTTATTGTGTGTTGATTTCGGGATTGTTGTCCCAGCCGCCCCCCCGGCCGCCTGTCACCCCAACCGGCTGGGAGCCCCTCTAGTGAAATTGGCGACGTTTCGTGGATTTTTAAGTAATGTAAGTCCCAGCCGGCCCCGCCGGCCGCCGGTCACCCCCTACCGGCTTGGCACCCTTGTATATTTTGGTTGATTGTTTGATGGACTACGTGCCCCAGCCGACCACCCGGCTGCCGCCCCAACCGGCTGCTGCCCCCACTGGCTGGGAGTCACACCTTTTTCCTTCCCTTTGTTTTCGACAAAGTCTTTAAGTCCTAGCCGGCCCCACCGGCCGCCGGCCCCCTTGGCCGGCTGGGACTCACTACACTGACTCCTTTTCGTAAAATGATCATATCTCCTTCGTTACTTGCTTGTTTTGGGCGTGTGACCTACCGTTAAAACCGTAAGAGGATAAGCTATCACCTCCACTAGATTTTCTGCATTTTATGTTTCTTATTCATTATACTTCTTAAACTTGGTCTAATGCTTATGTAATCACATATTGTCTCGTATACATAATTGTTTCATTTATATTATGACTTATCACATGTTTGGTGACGGTTTTTAGTATGTTCCCCCCTTAAGTCGGCTTTGCCTTATGTAATGATTTGAGCACTACTCGTTGGGTGCTTTGAACTCTCATTTCCCGGCTACACCTTCTTACTCGTTATACTGGAATGTCGGAGCGATGGGGTGTATCCTTGATGCTCGTATGAATGTTTTAGTGGGGATATGACGACGTTGTTAGGAGGTGAACACAATGCGTTGATCGACCCGGCCGTCAAATGTTGTATTCTTACGAGGTGATGTCATTGCATGTAGCGTACTAGCTTGACTTTTGACTATAGATCTCTTTCCGCCTCTTTCGTGTGGTTTAGCCGAATTTGGGGTACTCGACGTCTTTGTAAGATCGAGTCTTGGATGTGGAACGTTATACCACATGTCGAATCGAGAAATGTCTTATCCCAAGAGTCTGGCTAGGTTTAGACTAGCACCGTATTATTATCGTCGTCCTACCGTGAGGATTAGAGTCTTGTGTGTGTGAAACGTCTTATCGTACACGGTTCCGGGGAACTTCTTACCTCGTGGACATGTTTGTCTAGGTCTTGTGTGTGCAAAACGTCTGATCGTACACGGTTTCCGAGGAACGTCTTACCCCGTGGACATGTTTGTCTAGGTCTTGTGTGTGCAAAACGTCTTATCGTACACGGTTCCGGGGAACGTCTTACCCTGTGGACATGTTTGTCTAGGTCATAAGTATACGAAATGTCTTATCGTATACGGTTCAGGGAAACGTCTAATCCCGTGGACTTCCATTGACTTGTCTTGCTATTGTACATGATGCTAGTGCGTGCCATTTACCGTGAGAGTTATGTTGTCATATTCGTATGTTTGGACGATTGTTTGTATGTTGAATTATACTTGCAAATTGAGTTGCACTCTTGCACGAAATAGATGATTGAATTGGTTTGTATGTCGAGCCTCTACCTTATCCAGTATATGCCACTAACGGTGAGATCTAAGCCCTGGTGTATATAGTTGCCTAAGGGTGTCTTTCCCGAGTCAGTTCATAATCTGATGCTTACTAGTTGGTATCCCATATGCCTATAACATATTATATTGAAATGCATGTTTGTACTTCATGTGACTCACTTGTATATATATGTCTCTATATGTTAATTACCGTTTATGTATGTTTACTTGTGATATGACTGGGAGAACCCGGAGTTACTCCCCACTGACTGTGGCGTTCATATTTTATGAATGTACAGGTTGCTTGGCTGGATCTTTTCTTGTTTTTGGGTTCGGGTGTGAGCTAGCGAGCGTTGGCATTGACGATTCAGCCATAGACGTTCTTAGCTAGTTTATTAAACAACTTTTATCCTTGACTACGTTTTGAGAGACTATGTCTCCTTGTAGTATTTTATACTTTAGTTGGTATTCATTTGACATTCCTCGTACTTTTCCTTTGGCATGTAAAAAGGTTTCAAAAATCTCATATTTTCCACTATTTAATTCGCATGCTTGTTATGTTTTATTTCCGCTATCGCGAGGGTTCTCACAAGCATAATCAAGGCATCACAATCCCTTGATACAAAATACAAAAACAAATCCAAAAAGACGAATTCAAACTACAACGTGAAGGGTATATCGTTGTCTAAACAACGCTCGCTAGCTCACTCGTCTCAAAACCCCAAGAAGCACCGACTTGTCACCTGTCATTGATGAAACATGAATGCCACAGTTAGTACGTGGGGAGTAACTAGGTGTCCTCACAACCATATTACACAATGATATCGTATACACAGATAAATCATGTAAACATGTGAATGCATCCCATACAACATGTGAAAGACTCAACATCGATAATAACGGTAATTTAAATAGCCAACGACTCCTTATTACCATAAGGAGTCGCATCAAGGCATAACTTATCATATGAGGTTGGATAATTATCAAACAAGGTAATTAAGCTAACAACCTGTCACTCTTATTGATATTAAGAGGTTTGCATCTCACCTCTTACTTCCAATAAAACCAACAAGCTAACAACATCACACTAGTATCCGGCTCAGAGGCTACCTATAAAGCATGTCCGAAATACAACACACAAATATCCAAGTGTGACTCACTCGTCATGACCAAGAACGACATCAAGGCGAGCAAGGCACACGATTAATGAAATCCAAATGTAAATGATACTCAACCAATTGACAACCCACTTGGTGAGACTAAGATTTCAGTCTCAATCTGACTCTGGTGCACCAAAATCACGGGACAGTCTGGCTCTTTTTGACAAGTGGAAGCCTGCCTACATTGTCTTTTAAGTGGAAACATGCCCACATTGTTTGATAAGTAGAAACATGCCCACTTCCGCGACTCGACGCTTAACCACGCTTTAAATGGCCCAAGTCAAGTAACCTCCCTTTAAAAACATAGCATGCCTGACCAAAGGCCCGCTGGAAGGCGGATTCCCATGTCTAGGCAAGCATAACAGATGCACAAGATTCAGACCGCATAGTTACAACAACATTTGACGGCCGGGTCGAAGAACGGAAGCGTCCAACTCCCAACAACGTCGTCATACACACGTAAAATCATCCAACACACAAGCATAGAATACAAGGATAAAACCAACATAATTCAATTCACTTATGATTAGACATAGAAAAATGAAACCGATCCAAAAAACCGACAGAAAACATCTGAATTGATACCGATCGAACACCCGATATTGGTAACCTGAATAGTACCTGAAACTTGAGTCAATCCGAATCAAACCGAAATCGAATCGAAATCAATAATAACTAGTTGATACCCGAACCTGAATATATCTTAACCGATAAAAAAAGAACTCATTGACCTGAATCAAAAGTATTTAGTTTCTCATAAATAAACTCATATTTAGTTGTTTTTCAATTATTCTTTATTTATTAATGATATTATGAATTATTACTTATGACCTGAAACCGAACTGAATTGAATTTGACCCACCCGAACCATACCCGACTCGAAATATTACAAACCGATTAAAGTGGCTAGCTGAAATGAACCCGCTCGAAATCGAACTGAAACCAAAACTTAGGTCAACCCGATTTAGATCGAACCGATTTAACCCGATCCTAAACCGAATCGAATGACCCGTTGGCCACGTCTACTTAAGATGCCTTCAAAAAGTAATTATAGAGTATAAGCATGAGTACGACATCTAACATGTTAAACGGAAATATCCCAAGTATTATAATATCAAACAAGTGTTAGTACATCTTACTCAAGTACTAAAACAAATATTTATAAGCATAATCATCAAGAACATAACCCCTCCTCCCAAAACACCGCGTTTGGAATCCGTTTAAAGTAAATTCAAACGGCAATAATTAAAGTTTTAGACATAAAAACTCAGTGATTTGAATTTTATATGATACCTTATCCTCTTATGATTCTAATGATAAGTCCGAAGCCCAAAACAGACAAGAAACGAAGGAGATATGATCATGTTAACAATATTAGTCAAGCTGAACTTGGGGCATGGTCAATCGACCATTCAGTCGATCGAATCATCTTTAAATCGATTGACATGGGGCCATCGACAGAGGTGCTTAAAACCACCCTCAGCTATCCATCGACCACACCTTCAGTTGATCAACACAAGGGACTCGACGCACTCCCTTAAAATTTCAACTTTAAAAAATCAACTTCAAAATCAACTCAATTATTCCCAAATCACACATATACATGATTAACATAAACATGCCTCAAGAATGAAATCAAAGCATACATAAATGACCTAATCAACACCTCATTCTTCTCCCAATTGATATTATCAACATCAAATATCGAATATCGTAAAATTGTCGCCATTTACTCATCCGGACTCCAAAAAAGGTGATTTAAAAGTCTAGACTACTTAATATTTTGATGCCAATTCATCTGTCATATTTAAGAAGCAAAATATACAAAACATCAGCAAAATAGGTTGACTTAAGCATAAAAATGTGACAAACTATAATCCAAAATCATACATTTGCATAAAAACAAACAACTAAAGTGAAAGATCGAGTAACATCATCATGGCTACCTATTTGACGAGCTAATTCACCCAAGGATTGATTGAAGCACCTACACCGAACTCAACAATAAAACTACCCAAAAATGTCACTTGTCCCAAATTCCAGATTATAAAGCAGAAATAAAACCCACGTGCAATTACACTAAGTTGAATATGACGATGAGAGGAGAACGTGGCCGCAAGAATCGTCAATTTTCGTTAAGAAACGAATGCGATATGATGATTTTAAGGTTAAATGTGAAGTTGGGTTTATAATGGAGGAAGGAGATATAAAATCTGATTTTTCTTGAGTATGAGGATGAAATGAGAATAGGAGGCTTATAGGGCTCGGGTTTGAAACTAAAAACTCGGGTTTGCTAAATATAACCCATTCAGAGTGGTCTTACAAGAAAACACGCAAACTAACGCAATTAAATCAAAACTTGAAGTCAAAATATTTTATCACTTTAAATAACAAATTAAAGATATTCAAAAGCAACCCATTTACTAAAACGGTTTGATTAGCACTTAAACCCATTAAAATTAAAGTGACTCAATTAAAATTGTAAAACTAAGATTATTAAAATAAAATAAGCGCAACTAAGTCAAGCGACTTTATTTAAATTCAGCAACATCATTAATATTAATTTTTGCAAACAGATTATCATTTCATTTCAAAGGAAAAAAGAAACTACAAATTTGCAAAGTTCTAACCAATACGAAACCAAGAGAGACTAAACTACACGAGCCACAATACCCCTCTAATTAGGATGCTTTTTCCACAATAACATTCTAATTACAACAAGGAACTTAATTTTGTGGACTATATTAGTAAAAACAACATCAATAATATTGTCACTTCAGCATCAGAAGAGCATATCCTGACTCCTAACTCCCTCCTCGGCCCGTAGGTCGGCATCCTCTCCTTTGGATCATGACTCCATTCTTCATCCACGGATCGGTATTTTGCACCTTGGTTATCAACTCTCGCATCGATCCACACATTCATGTCAAATCTCATCTCAAGATATGCATCCATCTCAACATATTATCAAAATAAAAATTACTGATTCATTACATCATGACATCACAAAATGATTGAGTAAGATAGACCCCTGCCTTTTCGCAATCTTCCCTCTCATCCAAACGCAATTAAAAATGTTCCTATATGAAACCACCGCCTACATACATATAATATCATATACAGAGTATTCATCATCCAAAACATACAAAGTTACTTATTAAATTTACTTAACTAATTCCTTCATTTCCCAAAGTCTAGGATTTACTAGTATTCAATTAAGGCAATACTACACAATTATTATGTAGATTAAAGGATAAATTCCAAAATCTTACAAAAAATTAAAGGCAACTTACAAGTTCAAGGTTAGATTAGGTAATCTTGATAGCGAATCCCCAAATAGAATGAACAAGCATGAATTCTTTCTCGTTTCACTCTCTCTTGACCTTATGTGTGAAGTTAGAATAAGTCAAAAGTGTTTTTGGGTAGATATAATAAAACTTATATAGCTTAGGATATTAAAATAGAAAAATAGAAGGTCAAAAGTCGACAAAAACGAAAAACTATCGCTTTAAAACAAAGATGAACAAAGAAAGAATAACAAGACACAAACACACACACTCGTCGCGCGCAAGTCGCTTGTTGCTCGCGCGCCTCTTGCGCCTTGTGTCGTGTGTAATTTTTCCGTGTAGTTCCAGTTTGCCTCGGGAAGAAACTACGATATTTTGCGTACAAACTATACGACCCACACACACACAACCCCTGTACTCTCCGCCCTTTACACTCTCTTGACTTGGGTTTGACTTTGGTTTCCGTTGACTTTGACTTTAACTAAGCTTTAGAAGGCATATATATAAAAAGATATATATCACAATCTTCCTCTCTTAAACGGAACTTCATCTCCGAAGTTCGCTCATACCCCAAACCAAAAATGCAAAGCAAAATTCTCCCCACTAGTACAATTTAGTTTTGTCGAGACCCCAATAAAATCAACAATATAACTATACTATGAAGAATAAAATAGAGAGATGTCTAGAATGATTACTCAAATGGAGAAACCGTTTGATCTTGCTGAGCATTCTTGATGAAGAGTAATTTATCGTCGATTCACACATCAAAGAAAAACCCAATATAAGTAGTATATAGGGGTCGGATCCACGAGGATGGAGGGGCCAACTACAAGTTTGATCACGTCCAATTTTAGCCTAACAAGAGTAGAATGAGGTGATTCACTACGAACTACTAAATGCAAACAATCGCTAAAATGATAAGGTAAAAATTTTTTTATGAAAAACTAAGGTAAATGGTTCACCTTAGGGGGATCAATGGGTTAGTCAAGTAATTAGCAAGTGGATAATAAGTTTGAGTAGAATTAATTGCTAATGTCTCAACAATTAATAATCTTCAACAAAGCTATCGCATTTGTCTCAAATTACTCATATAAACACTAGTCTAATCAGCTCTACCGCCGTCGCTTAAGAGATAATCCAACAATACTCGATAAAGTGTGTAACTTTTGTTTATACAATTCATCGAACACCTAGTGTGCATATGGGTAATACTCTAATTATCACCACGAGTCTACTAATTACTTAAAAAATTCTCCCACATAATCCTCCCATAGGCTCCCCCTAAACCCTAGAGGGAGACTACTCACTCATGTTGAGGGAAAGCAAGCAACTAAACAATAAGAATAAGGAGATGAACATCATACTTTAGAAAGGAGGAATTCGAACAATCAAATTACAAGTAATTAACTTGAAATGAAATAAATTGCATAAACAACTAAAAGATGAAGAAGTTATACCACAAATACTTGTATTAATGAAATATGGAGAATGACATCACCCAAACTCTTCAATACAAACCCAAGACTAGGATATTTTTACTAAGAGAGACTAGATCTGGTTATTTGAATTGAGAAACTAAGCTTAATTAAGGAACGATTAAGAGAGTAATTAGCAAGTATTAGAGATTACAAATATTCTACGGTTTTGTGCTAAGAGCTGATAAAAAGCTGCTTACAAAAATTAGGGAGAGGGTATATATAGGTATCTCGAAATTAAGAAAGAAAGTAGAAGAGTGAAGTGGAAATGCGGCCTTGTGTTCTAGGCAGGGTGCCCGGCCGCCGGTCCTCTGCCCGGCCTGGAGCACATCAGACTCTTCCTCCTTTTCTTCTCTAAAAATATTATAAGTATAGGAAAGGGGAGTCTTCTGACCGGCCTGGAACACATCAGGATCTTTGAACTTCTCCACTCTATTATGTTGATGCGCAGGCCGGGTAGTGGACCGGCGTCGAGTGCCCGGCCGGCACTACCTGACCTCTTCCTTCTTCCCCTCTTTTTTCCTTCTATGTGTAAGTCGTATTCTGCGCCGGGTAGCCGGCCGCCGGTCGTTGGACCGGCCTGCACCACTAGAGAGCTCTCTCTTCATTTCTTCTTCTCATTTCCGAATCCCGACTCATGCAAGGCCTTTATGCTCCAATTTCTTCATTTTCGTCTTAATTCCTGCAAAAGGAGATTTACATTCATAACAAAGAAGATCGGGAAGTAAAATGCAATTAAAGGCACGGAAATCCGTGTAAATGGACCACAATAGGGACGAAAATGTGAGAAAACATGTAACTAATTAAATGCTTATCAAAATTCCCCACACTTAAGACATACTCGTCCCCGAGTAAGTAAACAAGATTCGAGACCCATATGTACCCTTATTCAACGCTACACTAATACTAATGCTACTACCTAAACTACTAATAATATCCTATGGTAGGCATTTAACGGGCCTCCTTCGTCACTTCAACTCAAAACGAGATACTCATGAAGTAAAGTACCTCCTTTCAAGGCAAGTAGGGGCTTGCGGAAAATTTTTGACACACCCCATAATAAAGCGAAAATCAACACACAAGATGCATCACGAAGAGTTAAACCGCTTTCCTCATCTAAGCGGGTTTTAGAAGTTAGCACATAGGAGCTTTGCTGGAGGATGCCGACTCATAGTTTCACCGCTATGTCAAGCCTCTAAATCAAACCCAAAATGACCAACAAAAAAAATCACGGCGCCTAGAAACGGATTCTAGACGGGCAAAGGGAACGTACTAGGCTTTACTCCCAAGATTTACAAGACTACACAAGATTCGGCTCAAGATCGAGCCTTCAACCCGACAAGGACACCAAGACTGACTCTTACGGTTTTCACTCGACAGTCAATGAAAGAACGGGCGATTTTTTTTGTACAAAGTAACCAAAATCACTCTCCTAGGTTGACTTGCGAGACATGCCCGCTATAAATGTGGTGCTCCCGCCTCTTGTATAAGAAATGATATATGATTCACAAATACGAGTCAATAAGGTTGTAATGGGGCTTAGGTAAAAGGTGAGAAAGGGGGGTGGTGCAAGCACCGATTTTAAGAAATGTGGAGCTCGAAAGAGTAGAAAGTCAAATCCTAACCAAACCACCAATACTACCCCAAAAACAAAGGCAATAATCCTTCAAAATTTGCCATTTGATTGCCAACAAAAACCTTCTCAAGATTAATAATTCAAAACTTGGATCCAAATGCAACTAATTCAACCCTTTATTTCACCATACTAAATCTCTATTCTATTTTGTTTTCCATTACATGCTCCTCTTTTGTATTTGATTTTTTTCTTTCTTTCTCATTTTTTTTTGTTTTTGTGCTTTTCTATTTTCTTTTCAATTTCCAACTCCTAAAATACTTTATTAAAAAAATATAAACTCCTCAAAATTTCCAACCAAACTAACTCAAAAAACGCCTTCCAATCAATCAACCCACCCAAATTCATCGATCAAAAAAATCTACAGGACTTGCTACTCTTGGTGAGATGTTTGTGGAATGTAGATGTTTGATAGCTAAACAAAAGACAAGGCTAAGGCTCAAATTGGGCTACAAAAAGGGGGAATCGATGCGGGCGCATAGGATAAAGTTTATTTGGCTATGTGAGGCTATTTATTTGAGCAAATTGACTCAAAACATTGCAGATCAACATTTCTTTAACAAACCATGTCAAGAGCACCACACTTCAGCATAAAAGATGTAACATGCCACGTAAGGAGCTACTATCAATCCTATGCGGGACCGGTTTGAAGAGCCGGTCACTTGAGGCTCTAACCTCACATTTTAGTAGCCAATGTTGGATTTGGTAGGGTCTAGGGCCCAAAATGGCCTCACAAGGTAGTCTAGACTCGGTCGCTAAGCTAGACTTACGGGTTTTGCAAGCAAAACCTACTAACAAGTGATGTAAATGAGGCACAAGCTGTCAAAAGAGGGTTGGCAAGGGGGTTCAACATTAATATCATTGTCAAAAAGACTCCTCCATCTAGGCTCCAAGACTATATTTACAAAACAATGCAAATGCATGCGTGCTCTAAACATGTATGTACAATTTATGTGAAATGCAAATGAACATATTATATACAAGTTCTACACTAAATGCAAGTTAAAACTAATCCTAGCAACAAACAACACCACACCATCAACCAATCCGGCTCCTAAAGGGAGCACCCAAGCATAGAATTCCGTTCTCCTTCTACACTATATATACAAGAAAAAGAGAAAGGGTTAGAGAAGATATCATCTAGCGCGTCTTCTCCAATGCTCCATGTGAGTTGCCTATCAAAAGAGTTATTGCAAAACAAATATATACAAACTAATCTAAACATATTTTTTTGGAAAATTTTCAATTTTTTCGATTTTTAGGCATTTTTCGATTTTTTTTTCAAATATGAACGATATATACAAAAGAAATGAAACCCTTCCGACACTTAAGTCTTACTCGTCCCCGAGTAAGTGACTTAATTATGAAAAGGGGGCAAAAAGGAAAAAGAAAACATGTTTTTTTTTGTTTTTTTTTTGGAATTCCCTCCCCACACTTAAGTATTTACATGGTGTGTGTAACCCGCAAATGTACCCTATTTTTTTTATAGTAAAAATATTATACGGATATTTTTCAGCGAAATTTAGTTTTAGTTTAGAATAAAATTTCCGTGTCTAATTTAGAATTTCCGAGTTCGTATTTGGACTTTACGCGAGATTTTGAGTAAATTACGTCTTAAGACGTTATGGGCTTTTTCCCATATGTTTTCCACTTACTCCTTCATATACTCCCTTAACCCTAAACTCCCCCACACTCAACACCTTCTTCTTCCTCACCAAGTAACCATCAAACCCTAACCTCCATAATTTGTTCAAGTTTTAAATCATCGCTACTCCTTCGTTTCTTGCTTAAATTCACTCAAGTTCGTCTTAATCTTTCCCTCTCATCGTCCTCTATTTTAATTGGTAATAAAATTACCGTCTTTCACGCTTTTCAAATTATCCGTCTTTCTCAAAGGTGAATTATATTCATCTTTTATTATCTAATTGTAGGTGGTGACCTCCAAGACCTCGACAAAGACTACTACTTGATAGAAGAGGACCTCGACGAGGATTGAAGACTCGAAAAGGTAACGGTGAAGGGTTACTCGATATCATTTACGTGTTTTATGTGTTTTCTATGAAAGTGATCGTATTTAGAATATGATTAGTAATCTTAGGAGTTGAGTTGTTGATATTAGTTGTTGTTAGTTGATATTTGATAATGAGAATTGATGATTGATGATGATAATTGAAGTTGGTTAATATTCATAAGTGTTGAAAGTGTTGTTTTCGTGCATAATAGACCCCAGCCGGTCAGCTGACCGGCTAGGGAGTGGCTGATGTTTAATTGTGTTACGTAAAAGTTTTCGTATATAATTGGTCTCAGCCGTCCGACCGGCAGCTGGTCAGCCGACCGGCTGAGACACACCTCACGTTGCCCTTGTTTTTCTCGTATGTCTTTGGTCCTAGCCGGGTAGCCGGCAGCCGGTCCATTTGACCGGCTAGGACACTCTGCTTTTTCAGTTGGTTTGCAAATGATATATTGGGCCAGCCGGTTAGCCGGGAGCCGGTCCACCTGACCGGCTGGCACCCGCTGACAATTGTTTTGAGATTCTTACTTACGTTTTTATTTATAATATTCCCGATGGTTCATTTATCGTATAAATTTACGTAATGACTTTAAATAATAATGTTTCGAATATATGATATTCCATTCGCTTGTATCGCATGTGTTGTGACGGTTTTTGGTATGTCCCACTTTGAGTCGGTTTTTACACATGTACAGTTTGAGCACTAATTTTCTATGTGCTTTGTACTCTCATTCCCTTGGTTACCTCCACGTTCGTAAGGCTAGAATGTCGGAACGGGGAGTGTATCCTTACTGCTTAATTGCATGTGTTAGTGGGCATATGACGACGTTGTTGGGAGGCGAACGCTTTGCGTTGATCGACCCGGCTGTCAAATGTTGTATACTTGCGAGGTGGTGTCATTGCATGTAGCGTACCGCTTGTTATGAGGCTTGTGCTCTTTTCCGCCTCTTTCGTGAAGGTTGACCGAATTTGGGGTACTCGGCGTCTACGATTGACCGAGTCTTGGATGCGAAATGTCATCGCTTGTCGAATCGGAAAATGGTTTATTCCGAGAGTCTGGCCAGGTTTAGACTAGGACCGTATTATGATCGTCGTCCTACCAGGAGTAAATTAGTCTACATATACGAAATGAATTGAATCGTGTATGCGTTCAGGACAATGTTTTATCCTGTGGATGCCTTTTAATCATACTTGCATGTACACGATGCTAGTGCGTGTCATTTACCGTGAGAGATGTCGTCAACGTATTGTAAGTTTGAATGGATGGTTATATGATTGATTATTTGTGATCTTTGGATGACTTGGCATGGTTTGTTTGTCGAGTCTCAATCTTATCAAACTTATGCCGCTAACGGTGAGATACAAGCCCTAGTGAGAGTGTATGGTTGCCTAAGAGAGTCATCCCCGAGTCTTTCTATAATATGATGGTTACGGTTTTGTACTTCATGGATCGATATTCTTATGTATTGAATTGCCTATTTATCCTTCTCGTACTTCACACGTATATTTATATATGCATGCTTCTACTTTTGTATTTCCGTTTATGTACGTTTATTGTGATATGGCTGGGAGAACCCGGAGTTACTCCCCACTGATTGTGGCGTTCATGTTTTTCATGGATGAATAGGTTGCTTGCTTGGATGGTTTTTGCTTGTGGTATTTTGGGTTCGGATGTGAGCTAGCGGGCGTTGCCCTGGATGAATCACCTCTAGACGTTGTTTACCTAGTTTGCTAATGACTTTGTTACTTGATAACATTTTGAGAGACTTTGTCTCTTTGTAGTATATTATACTTTGGTTTTTAATTATTGACATTCCTCGTACCTTTCTATTTGCATGTGAAAAGTTTTAAAAACACTGTATTTTCCGCTATATTAATCACATGCTTGTATGTTTTATTTCCGCATTCGCGAGGGTTGTCATAGTTGGTATCAGAGCTTTTATCGCTCCCGACGCACACACGTGAACCCTAAACTTAAACTACTTGACCTTGAAATAATAAATGAGAGATGGGTAGAAGTTAAGGATTCTACTTGGTAGTCTATTTGTTTATGCTAAGTGTTAGGATTAACTTGTTTTGTTTTTGTTTCTTATGAAGATGGTTAGACCTCGAGTAGTAGAGAACGTTATGCTAGAAGCTCTTACGCAAGTGTTGAAGAATCAACAAGATGCGGCTATCGCTCAAGCCAACCAAGTTCCCCCTCGTAGAGAAGATAACCATCAAGGAGGCTACGCTTGGGTGGCTAGTCAAATAGCTAGAAGCAAGATTATACCCTATGGTGGAGAGTCGGACCCTACCGAGCTATCGGATTGGTTCCGAGAAATGGAGAAGCAATTTGATTTATACCAAGTCCGTAAAGAGGACAAGGTAAGGATTGCAAAGCACTTCCTTGTAAGGGAAGCAGATAATTGGTGGGCGATTACTAGTGCCACCGCTACACTTGAAGAAGATTTCAATTGGGCTTGTTTCAAAGCTCTAGTTGAAGGTCGATTTTTTCCCAAGGATCTCAAGCAACAAAGGCTCAAGGAATTTATTGACTTCAAGCAAGGTAACTTGTCGGCACAAGACTTCACCACGGAGTTCAAAAAGCTTGCTCATTTTGCTCCGAGGCTTATCAAAGATGACGAGGATCGAGCTTTCTACTACCGCAACAAGCTTACTGCTTTACTTCAAATTAAAGTGAGGAGGAATACTACTTCCTTTGGGGATTTATATGATGATGCTCTATGGGCAGAGAACTCCATGAGGGCTATCAAAGAGGAAGCAATGATGAAGAATCCCTCTTCTTTTTTCACTCCTAGGCCTAATTTCTATGGGAAGAGGTCGTTTACTCCGTCGTCCTCTAACTCTTATGCTAACAAAAGGAGATTCAATCCTCCTTCAAATGCAAATACAAGAGCTCCCGCTCCTTTTATTCCCCGAGCTACTTCTAACGTGGGTCATAGGCCATATGCTCCTCCTCAAGCTCAAGGTCGCTTATGTAACCGTTGTAAACATCCACACCACCCCGGTGTGACTTGTTCCAACCGACCTTACGTGTGCTTCTTTTGCCAAAAGGGTGGTCACCGTTATGATGATTGCCCCGATCGTAAGTTGCCCCCTCCAATTGCCAAACCTAAGGGTTCTATCTTCGTTCTGAGCCGAGCCGAAGCCAATGCTCATCCGGAGATAATTACGGGTATGTTCTCAATCTTAGAGCAACCGTGTCTTATTCTATTTGATACCGGTGCTTCTATGTCCTTTGTGTCTTCGACTTATGCTAATAAATTATCTATCGAGCCTACTTCTAGTGAGGATACTCCCATATCCTTACCATCCGGAGAAATTATCTCTTGTTCTACTCTTTATCCTAATGTCCCAATATCTATTTCAGGTGTTATCTTTCCCGCAAATCTCCTTAAGTTTCCTCTAGGAGAGTTCAATGTAAATCTAGGTATTGATTGGCTAGCATTGTACCATGCTAGGTTCGAGTGTAGAGATCAAAAGATTTATTTAAAGAGTCCTTTAGGAGTTAGAATAACCTATAAGGGATCTCATCCCCGAAAGGGTGTGTCTTTGATTTCCGCAATGAAATTGGTGAGTATGGTAAGAAAGGGTCACCAAGCATACTTGTGTATTGTGACTTCTACAACTACCTCTTTGCCAAATATTGAAGATGTGCCTATAGTTCGGGAATTTGTTGATGTATTCCCTGAAGACTTGCCCGGGATTCCTCCCGAGCGTGATGTTGAGTTTCTATTGATCTTGTACCTGGTTCCGGACCCATAGCCAAGGCTCCTTACCGTATGGCTCCAACTGAGTTGAAAGAGTTAAGGAAGAAGCTTGATGATATGATTGAGAAGGGTTTCATTCGACCAAGTGCCTTGCCTTGGGGTGCTCCCGTTCTTTTTGTGAAGAAGAAAGATGGTTCTATGAGACTTTGTATTGATTACCGTGAGCTGAACCGAATTACAATCAAGAATAGGTATCCTTTGCCGAGGATTGAAGATTTGTTTGATCAACTAAAGGGTGCTTCTACTTTTTCCAAGATCGATTTGAGATCCGGTTATCACCAAATTCCTGTTCGTGATGCCGATATTCCGAAGACCGCTTTTAGTACAAGGTATGGTCACTTTGAGTTCAAGGTGATGCCATTTGGATTGACACATGCTCCCGCTATTTTTATGGACCAAATGAACAGCACTTTTAGTGAGTACCTTGATAAGTGTGTGGTGGTGTTCATTGACGACATCCTTATTTTCTCCAAGACCGAAGAAGAGCATGCTATTCATCTAAGGACTACTTTGGGTGTTCTTTGTCGTCAGAAGTGGTTTGCCAAATTCTCCAAGTGCGAATTTTGGTTACCTAAGGTGTCCTTTCTTGGGCATGTAATTTCTAAAGAAGGTGTAATGGTGGATCCTTCTAAAATTGAGGCCGTTGTTGATTGGAAGAGTCCAACCGATGTAAGAGAAGTCCGAAGTTTTCTTAGCTTAGCTGGTTATTATCGTAGATTTGTCAAGGATTTCTCCAAACTTGATAGACCCATGACCCAATTGTTGAAGAAGGAAACCAAGTTCGTGTAGACTGAAGCTTGTGGAGCCGCTTTTCAAGAGTTAAATAAAAGGTTGACTACCGCTCCGGTGTTGACTTTACCTAAAGATGGAGTAGACTTTGATGTCCATTGTGATGCTTCCAAGATGGGTTTGGGTTGTGTACTTATGCAAAATAGGAAAGTGGTGGCTTATGCTTCGAGACAGTTGAGAGTTCATGAAGTGAACTATCCTACTCATGATTTGGAATTAGCCGCCGTTGTTCATGATTTGAAAGTGTGGAGACACTATCTTATTGGTGTCCATTGCCGTATATTCACCGATCACAAAAGTTTGAAGTACATTTTTACTCAAAAAGAGTTGAATATGAGACAAAGAAGATGGTTGGAATTGGTGAATGATTATGATTTTGAGTTGTTGTACCATGAAGGGAAGGCAAATGTTGGTGCCGATGCTCTTAGTAGAAAATCTTCTCATGCATTGAATGTTATACGAGTATTACCCGATGATCTTTGTGCCAAGTTTCGAAAGTTGAAGTTGGAATTCGTGGAGCGTGGATTTGATTATGTTGGTGCTATAACTGCCGAACCTGTTTTCCTCCGTGAGATCCGCGAAAGCCAAGTTGATGATCTAACCTACAAGTCTATTCAAGCCAAACTTCTAGAAGGAAAAGCTAAAGATTTCATGTTTGATGATAAAGGTGTCCTTCGATTCCATGGCCGTTTGTTTGTTCCTAATGCTATTGACTTGAGAAAGCGAGTTCTTGATGAAGCTCACCTTTCCCCTTATTCTATTCACCCCGGAGGTGATAAGATGTATAAAGATTTGAAGCTGCAATTTTGGTGGCCGAATTTGAAAGGCGATGTTGTGTCTTATGTTGGAAGATGTCTTACTTGTCAACAAGCGAAAATAGAACACAAGAGGCCCGGTAGATTGCTACAACCTTTGGATATTCCACTATGGAAGTGGGAATCTATTTCTATGGATTTTGTCATGGCTTTGCCAAGGACCGTTGGAAGTAAAGATGTCGTTTGGGTTGTTGTTGATCGTTTGACCAAGTGTGCTAGATTCATTCCGATCAAAGAGACTTGGAGTTTAGATGGACTAGCAAAAGCCTATGTTGATGAGATTGTTAGATACCATGGTGTTCCCAAGAAGATTATATCCGACCGAGATCCAAGGTTTTGTTCGAGATTTTGGAAGACTTTACAAGAAGCCATGGGTAGTAAATTGTTGATGAGTACCGCATTCCATGCCGCTACCAATGGTCAGACCGAGAGGACTATTCAGACTTTTGAAGACTTGCTTAGGGCTTGTGCACTCGACTTCCAATCTAGTTGGGAAAAGAGTGTACCGTTAGTGGAGTTTTCTTACAACAATAGTTATCATGCCTCGATCAAGATGGCTCCTTATGAAGCTCTTTATGAAAGAAAATGTCGAAGTCCTATATGTTGGAATCAATTGAGTGATGTTCGTGACTTAGGTCCCGATGTTCTTGTTGAAACCATTGATCATGTGAAGGTCATTCGTGATACAATGAAAGCCGCTCAAGACCGACAAAAGTCTTATGCCGATGTCCGAAGAAGACCGTTAGAATTTGAAGTTGGAGATAAAGTGTTCTTGAAAGTTACTCCGATGAAGGGTGTTAAACGGTTTGGTGTTAAGGGTAAATTGAGCCCGAAATACATTGGACCCTTTGATATTGTGAAGAGGATTGGTGCCGTTGCTTACAAGGTTGACTTGCCCCCGAATTTGGCTAAAGTTCATAATGTATTCCATGTTTCTCAATTGAGAAAGTACGTTAGTGATCCAAGCCATGTCTTTCAAACGGAAATGCCCGAGCTTGAACCGAATTTTTCCTTTGAAGAGAAGCCGATCCGCATCCTAGATCTCAAGGATAAGAAGTTGAGAAGTAAAGTGGTTCCTTTAGTGAATATCTTGCGGAGATGTGCTAATGTTGAAGAAGAGACGTGGGAAACGGAAGCGCTTCTATGCGTAGTAAATATCCGAGCCTATTCGATTAAGGTATCTTCCTTTCGCTCAATTTTCGAGGGCGAAACCTTTTAATAGGTGGGGTGATTGTAACACCCGCAAATGTACCCTATTTTTTTATAGTAAAAAATATTATACGGATATTTTTCAGCGAAATTTAGTTTTAGTTAAGAATTAAATTTCCGTGTCTAATTTAGATTTTCCGAATTCGTATTTGGACTTTACGCGAGATTTTGAGTAAATTACGTCTTAAGACGTTATGGGCTTTTTCCCATATGTTTTCCACTTACTCCTTCATTTACTCCCTTAACCCTAAACTCCCTCACACTCAACACCTTCTTCTTCCTCACCAACTAACCATCAAACCCTAACCTCCATATTTATTCAAGCTTTAAATCATCGCTACTCCTTCGTTTCTCGCTCAAATTCACTCAAGTTCGTCTTAATCTTTCCCTCTCATCGTCCTCTATCTTAATTGGTAATAAAATTACCGCCTTTCACGCTTTTCAATTTATCCGTCTTTCTCAAAGGTGAATTATATTCATCTTTTATTATCTAATTGTAGGTGGTGACCTCCAAGACCTCGACAAAGACTACTACTTGATAGAAGAGGACCTCGACGAGGATTGAAGACGCGAAAAGGTACGGTGAAGGGTTACTCGATATCATTTACGTGTTTTATGTGTTTTCTATGACAGTGATCGTATTTAGAATATGATTAGTAATCTTAGGAATTGTGTTGTTGATATTAGTTGTTGTTAGTTGATATTTGATAATGAGAATTGATGATTGATGATGATAATTGAAGTTGGTTAATATTCATAAGTGTTGAAAGTGTTGTTTTCGTGCATAAAAGACCCCAGCCGGCCGACCGGCAGCCGGTCACCTGACCGGCTGGGGAGTGGCTGATGTTTAATTGTGTTACGTAAAATTTTGGTATATAATTGGTCTCAGCCGGCCGACCAGCAACCGGTCAACCGACCGGCTGAGACACACCTCACTTTGCCCTTGTTTTTCTCGTATATCTTTGGTCACAACCGGGTAGCCGGCAGCCGGTCCATTTGCCCGGCTGGGAGACTCTGCTTTTTCAGTTGGTTTTCAAATGATATATTGGGCCAGCCGGGTAGCCGGCAGCCGGTCCACCTGGCCGGCTGACAACCGCTGACAATTGTTTTGAGATTCTTACTTACGTTTTTATTTATAATATTCCCGATGGTTCATTTATCGTATAAATTTACGTAATGACTTTAAATATTAATGTTTCGAATATATGATATTCCATTCGCTTGTATCGCATGTGTTGTGACAGTTTTTGGTATGTCCCTTTTTGAGTCAATTTTTTCCCATGTTACGGTTTGAGCACTAATTTTCTATGTGCTTTGTACTCTCATTCCCTTGGCTACCTCCACGTTCGAAAGGCTGGAATGTCGGAACGGGGAGTGTATCCTTACTGCTTAATTGCATGTGTTAGTGGACATATGACGACGTTGTTGGGAGGCGAACGCTTTGCGTTGATCGACCCGGCCGTCAAATGTTGTATACTTGCGAGGTGGTGTCATTGCATGTAGCGTACCTCTTGTTATGAGGCTTGTGCTCTTTTCCGCCTCTTTCGTGAAGGTTGACCGAATTTTGGGGTACTCGGCGTCTATGATTGACCGAGTCTTGGATGCGAAATGTCATCGCTTGTCGAATCGGAAAATGGTTTATTCCGAGAGTCTGGCCAGGTTTAGACTAGGACCGTATTATGATCGTCGTCCTACCAGCAGGAAATTAGTCTACATATACGAAATGAATTGAATCGTGTATGCATTCAGGGCAATGTTTTATCCCGTGGATGCCTTTTAATCATACTTGCATGTACAGGGTGCTAGTGCGTGTCATTTACTGTGAGAGATGTCGTTAATGTATTGTACGTTTGAATGGATGGTTATATGATTGATTATTTGTGATCTTTGGATGACTTGGCATGGTTTGTTTGTCGAGTCTCAATCTTATCAAACTTATGCCGCTAACGGTGAGATGCAAGCCCTAGTGAGAGTGTATGGTTGCCTAAAAGTGTCATCCCCGAGTCTTTCTATAATATGATGGTTACGGTTTTGTACTTCATGGATTGATATTCTTATGTATTGAATTGCCTATTTATCCTTCTCATACTTCACACGTATGTTTATATATGCATGCTTCTACTTTTGTATTTCCGTTTATGTACGTTTATTGTGATATGACTGGGAGAACCCGGAGTTACTCCCCACTGATTGTGGGGTTCATGTTTTTCATGGATGAACAGGTTGCTTGCTTGGATGGCTTTTTCCTTGTGGTATTTTGGGTTCGGGTGTGAGCTAGCGGGCGTTGGCCTGGATGAATCACCTCTAGACGTTGTTTAGCTAGTTTGCTAATGACTTTGTTACTTGATAACATTTTGAGAGACTTTGTCTCTTTGTAGTATATTATAATTTGGTTTGTAATTATTGACATTCCTCCTACCTTTCTATTTGCATGTGAAAAGTTTTAAAAACACCGTACTTTCTGCTATATTAATCACATGCTTGTATGTTTTATTTCCGCATTCGCGAGGGTTGTCACAGTGTGAGGGGTGAATTCAAAACAAATAACATATTTTTTGTATTTTTGGAAAGTTTTCTATATTTTTTTTTGTTTTTGTTTTTTTCGAATAAAATGCAAATGCATGATTCTAGACTAAATGCTCAAAACAAACACAATGCAAACTACACTATATGAATTCAAGACATAACATATGATGATATTTTGCAAAAGTAAATTCTAATGCAAGCCTAAATGAATGCAACTAAATGGATAACTAATCTAGAATATATTACAAGTATCTAAATGCATACAAAAACATAAACATGATGAAGATTTGGATTTAAAGGGATCATACTCATGATCGTCCTTGGTACCCCGTCAGATAGGGGAACCCACTAAGATCGGTGCGTGTAGCATCAATTCGGCCGCTCCCGGCCGCCGCATAAGACTCATCTACACCCCCGTCTCCCGAACCCGAGCCAGTACCATCCAAGATCTCAAACCTAGGCCTCATCCTATCGAACCACTCGGCATTTTGGGCCGCCATCTCGGGATCCGCTTCCTCGTCATCAACAACCGGTTGAGTAAAGACCGGCGAAGAGTAGTAATCATGATGGACATTAAAGTCCCCAAACACCCTCGAGCCTTTATCATACCCACCCTCTGGCCACATGAAATAAGATGGATGCGGGCCTGTGGGAACCCTATACCCCTTCCTACACCAATTATCATAGGAAGGGTATTGGTCAAGTGCCAAGTCATAGTACATCCGATCCATATTTTGGGACAAGATCGCTCTCTTCCTAGCCTCCTCCTCTCTCTCCTTAGCCGCCGTCTCTCTATCCTTAGCCGCCGCCTCGGAGGCCAAAGTCATATCGGCCATGAACTTAATCAATGTCGGAGCTAAAGGTGGGTAGGTAGGAGTGGTAGAAGAGGATGTCTCGGGTTAGGAAGAATGAGGCAAAGGATGCCATTGTTGCACGGGTGGTTGATGATGAATAAAAGAGGGGTTCACATAAGGCAAGGAGGTGGGAGTTGGGCTTTGTTGTTTTTGCCTATAAGTGGTGACGGGAATAGTCGGATCTCGCCTAAAAGCGGTGACGGGAGCTAACGGTTCCTGAGGGTCTTCTTGTGGTTCTTCAGGGTCCTCTTCCTCTAGTGGGAGGAGATAGTGCTCACAATCAGGTACAACCCTCATAGCCTCACTGTTTGGGGGGGGGGGGGGGGGGGGAATTGAGTTGCTCCCTCGAACATGCCAATAGAATTTCCCCTCCTCAGGGTGCCTTACGATCCACTCAAGTTTTTGCCTTAAGTAATCCTTCGTCAATAAAGATTGCCCCTTTAAACACTTCAAGTGCCTCTCAGCAAAAGCACTCTTGCAAAGAGCATTGGCAGTTTTTGTGACAATTCCCCCAATGTGAATCCGGTTGGGCTAAACGGCTCGTTTGTCAATTTTTGGAAATGAAGAGCAAAGTGATGACCAATGTTTACCCCAAACTTCTTCGGCTTTTGAAACAAGTAAGCCGCCACAATTGAAAGTTCATCGGACTGGAAGTTATGGCACTCTTCCTGTCCAAACAAAGTCTACCCCATGAATCTATGCCAAATTCGAATTGGGGCGTTGTAACAAGCATTAGCCGTTTTCTTAGCCCATTTCTTTAATTCCATCCCCGAAATAGCGGCCCACGTGCACACATCATTCAATTTAAAATCATCCTGGACCTTGTAAGTCTTATAAAATTTGACACCCAAAATCTTACAAAATTTCTCCAAGGGGACGGTAAAATCAACATTATGGAGGCGAAAGCTAATGGACTTGACCATGCCCGAATTACGGTCCTTTTCATGACTAAATGAGCTCAAAAATTCCCATGTAAGACGGGGATAAGTGCAAAAATGTTACCCATAAAGCTCTCCCATACCTAAGCCCTTGAAGAGTTCGAGGGTCGCGGTATCAAGGCCAAAGTTTCTCATAGAATTTCTACAAATAAATCGGGAATGGGGGACGTTTCGGCGTTTAAAGCATTGGAACTTACCTCTTGCAACCTCACTAGTGAAGACAACATCCAGAAAATCTTTATCCGGGCCCATTCCTTCAATTACTTGTTGAAGTCTTGCCTCTAATTCCGACTCAAGTGGAGCCATAGTCCTCTTTTTAGGTGGTTGTTGAGCCATGATGAATTTGAGCAAAAATCAATCCAAATTGGGGGGAAAATTGGGGGTTTTGATTTGGGGGAAGATTTTGTGGAGTGAGATGGGTTTTTAGTGAGGTTTAATGGAGATGGAGTGGATTATGTGGAGATTTTGGGATGTTTTTGTGGAGTTAGAGGAAGGAAATAAGAAGAAGAATAAAAGAAGAAGAATGAAGAGGAATGCGTCGGGTGAAGATTTTATCCTCTGATGTGTTCTGGGCCAGTATATGCACCGGCCGCCAGGTGCCCGACCAGGAGCACAAGTAAAAATTTTTCACCTTTAAAATTTTTCAATACTCATGTGCTCTGGGCCGGTCGGGGCACCGGCCGCCAGGTGCCCGGTCTGGAGCACAAGTCAAAAAAAATTTGCCTTTGAAACTTTCCTCTTTGATGTGCTCTGGGCCGGTCGGCGCACCGGCCGCTGGGTGCCCGGCCAGGAGCACATGCCTTCATTTCTTCTTTGCAAATTTTCCCGTCTGGAGTGCTCTGGGGCGGTTGGGGCACCGGCTGCCGGGTGCCCGGCCTGGAGCACTCTTCCGTTCTTTTTCACTAGAAAATTTTCCAAAGTCACCAACAATCACGACTCAATCATCATTTCCCAATGAGACGGTTTCAAGCTAAACCCGGCTACAATTGTTCCAATCCCACCAAGAAAAAAGCTTCTTCCAGGGACCTTGTTACCCGAGTATGAAATCCAAAATCCTCACAACTACTCCTAAAATGCATGCTCTATACAAAACTTGGTGGTTATTGAGGAACTCCACCAAACTTATCAAAGTATAATAGTTTACCAACAAGACTTTTCCTCGAGAAGAGGATCCCCAAGAAAGAGTATTTCAACTGTGCCTTTAACATCTCCATCATAATACCGCTTCACTCGATGACCATTCACCTTGAAGTTTCCACCCTCTTTACTCCAAAGCTCAAATGCGCTATGAGGCGATATATCAACAACCTTAAAAGGCCTCGACAATCTAGATCGTAGCTTGCCCGGAAATAATTTAACCTTTGAATTGTAAAGGAGTAGTTGATTGCCAACGCTTATGTCTTTCTTCACCAACTTGGCATCATGCCATTTCTTCATTTGATCTTTATACACCTTTGAACTTTCATAGGCATCAAGCCTCAACTCCTCGACCTCACTCATTTGGAGGAAACGCCTATCTCTGGCCATGTCGATGTCAAAATTTATCTCTTTCAAAGTCCAACACGCCTTATGCTCCAACTCAATCGGCAAATAACAAGCCTTGCCATAGATAAGCTTGTAATTAAGGAGTTGTGCCAAGAGGAGTTTTGATGGCGGTTCTAAGAGCCCATACCACATCGGGGAGCTTTTGGGACCAATCCTTTCGATTTTTGCTTTGTAACCTTCTCCAAGACGGCTTTAATTTGACGGTTAGAAACCTCCACTTGACCACTTGTTTGACGGTGGTAGGCAAGGGCGGTCTTCTGAGTGACACCATGAGAGGAGAGCAAAATCTTGAAGGTGCTCTTCCTAAAGTGTAAACCCCAATCAGTAATAACTACTCTCGGGGTCCCAAATCTTGGAAAAATAGTATTCTTGAAAAGCTTAATAACAACTTTCGCATCGTTTGTTGGGGTAGCCACGACCTCAATCCACTTGGACACATAGTCCACTGCAACTAGAATGTACTCATTCGCTAAGAGTTTGGGAATGGTCCCATGAAGTCAATTCCCCAACAATCAAAAAGCTCAATTTCAAGAATATTGTTGAGGGGCATCTCGTTTCTTTGCCCTATGTTCTCCGTCCTTTGACATCTATTGCATGATTTGACACAATAATGGATATCTTTAAACATTGATGGCCAAAAGAAACCACCTTGTTGAAAGTCCATAGACCTTAATTAGACTCCTCTAATTAGTTACTAAATTACTTGTTAATTTAGTATTTTAATGATCTATGTAACATGCATGCAAATATAAAGACATTTATATAAAAGAAGAAATTTCCTAACATTGATATGGAAATTAAATGGGCACAACAAGAACTCCTTCTTGTTGTTCTTGAGCTATTAATATGGATGAACAAGAATAATCTCCCACTACTACAAATACAGGCAATAACAACGCCCCATCAACAACGCATACTCACGAAAATAAAGAAAAACCGTTGTGGAATGGAGAATTATTTTTCCGCGGAATTTTATTAAACCTAATAACAACGGTATTAGTTTTTCGAACGTTGTTATTAGTTTTAACAACGGCGTGAACTAAAATAACCGTTGTAAATAAATTTACTAATAACAACAGTTTATTCTATATCCGTTGTTATTAATTTAGCGCGAAATAAGGAAAAGTAATAACAACGGGTATGAAAAGCCCGTTGTTATAATGTGTTATTAATTTGGCGCAATATTTGGCTTAAATTAATAACAACGGATATGATTTTGTTGTACGTTGTTGTTAGTTGTAACAACGGATATAACTTTGTTAACCGTTGTAAATAAGTAAACTAATAACAACGGTTACTATGAATAATAACCGTTGTCAATACTTTTTAATAAAGATGAAAAAAACACACAACACTAATAATACTGTACTGCAACACAAAAACACAAACACAAAGCGATTATACTGCATCACAAAACCACAAACACTAATAATTTATTGATTTCCTGATCGTCTCTTTGTCATCATCTCCGTCTGCTATTTCTTATTAATCAGGTATTCTAATAATTTTTCTTTATTGATTTCCTGAATTTCGTTTATTTGTGAATTAGTTGCCTTATACATTGCATTTTCTGAATTAGTTGGCTTATTATTGAATTAGTTTTAATTAGTTGGATTTTCTGAATTACTTGGCTTACTATATATACTACGAATGTAGATAAATGACTCGAACTTGGATGAATGCTGCGAATATGAGTGACCCAAACTATAAGGATGGTTTAGCTGAATTTTATGAAGTCGTTGCGAACAATTTGAATGGTTCTTCTAGTATTCCATGCCCTTGTGAAAGATGTGGTAATATTAGGTATATGGCTATTCCGGACGTTAAAATTCACCTAGAAAAGTATAGTTTTAGTCGATCCTATACCCGTTGGATTTTCCATGGGGAATCATTAGAGGAAGATAATAATTTTGAATAAGATGATCTTGAGGTATACGAAAGGATAACTGATGATCCCGAGTTTGCCGAGTATGTTGAGTTGGAAGCAGACGAGTTGAATGTTGGGTGTAACACCCGGAAATGTACCCTATTTTTCTAGTAGAAATTTTTTACGAAATCTTTTCAGTAATTTTAAGTTTTAATTTAGAATTTATTATTCCGAGTCGAATTTAGAATTTCCGAGTTCGTATTTGGAATTTCCGCGAGATTCCATGAGAATCCCGTCTTAAGGCGAGTTTGACTTTTGTTTGAATTTTGCCTTATACAACTCACACTCCCTCCTTAACCTAATTCACTACTCAAACACAACCAAATTACTTCCTCTTTAAGAAAACTCAAACCCTTGCCTCCATAGCTTTTTCGATCTTCGAATAATCCTAGCTCCTTCGTTCTTTGATAGAATTCGCGTAAGTTCGTCTCATTCTTCTCCCCTTACCTTCCTCTATCCGTATTGATGTTAAAAGCATCGTCTTTCTCTCTTTTCAAATTTCCCGTCTTTCTCAAGATGAATTTCATTCATCTTTTATGATCTTTATGTAGGTGGTGACCTCCAAGATCCCGACAAAGACTATTACCTTATTGAAGAGGAGCTTGACGATTAGTAAAGACGCTTAAAGGTAACGGTGAAGGGTTACTCGATATCATTTACGTGTTTTACATGCTTTATATGCTAGAAATCGTATTAGAATACGATTAGGAAGCCTAAAATTTATAGTATGATTAATGAATGTTGTTATATGATGAATGTTGATGATATATATTGATTGTTGATGATTATTAGAAGTATATTTGAGAATTAAATTGAATTGGTTAAGTGAGCAAGGCTCACGGGTGAAGGGGTGTTCCCAGCCGGTCGACCGGCCGCCGGTCTGACCACCGGCTGAGAACACTCCAGTAACATTTTTGGAAATTTGGAATTTTGGTATAGATGTGCTCTGTGCCGGTCTACCGGCCGCCGGTCCATCGACCGGCCTGGACTACATTTCTCTGTTTTCTATGATTTTTGGTTTTTGCCTTGTGTTCTGAGCCGGCCCACCGGCCGCCTCCCTCCTGACCGGCCTGGAACACGGCTGTATGCTTTTCCTATAATTTCTAAAACTCGTAATTTATAATAGTTCGCATGATCCGTTTATCGTATAATTTTACGCAGTGACTTATAATATTCATGTTTTGGATATATGATATTTCAATCGCTTGTATCACATGTTTTGTGACGGTTTTTGCTATGTCCCACTTTGAGTCGGTTTTTACAAATGATACGGTTTGAGCACTATTTTGTCTTGTGCTTTGTACTCTCATTCCCTTGGCTACCTTCCCGTTCGTAAGGCTGGAATGTCGGAACGGAGAGGTATCCTACTGCTTAAATGCATGTGTTAGTGGGCATACGACGACGTTGTTGGGAGTTGAACGCTATGCGTTGATCGACCCGGCCGTCAAATGTTGTGTACTTGCGAGGTGGTGTTATTTGCATGTAGCGTACCGCTTGTTATGAGGCTTGAGCTCTTTTCCGCCTCTTTCGTGAATTGATCTACGAATTTGGGGTACTCGGCGTCTATATTGTAAGACCGAGTCTTGGATGCGAAACATTATCGCATGACGAATCGGAACACGTTTATTCCGAGATCCTGGCCAGGTTTAGAGTAGGACCGTATTAATATCGTTGTGCTACCAGGGGAAATTAGTCTACATAGGCTAAATGTAAGCATCGCGTATGAGTTCAGGGAAATGTGATCCCGTGGATGCCTTTTAATCATACTTGCCATGTACACGATGCTAGTGCGTTTCATTTACCATGAGAGTTGTCGTCTTGTGTCGTCTTTGAATGCGTGATTTCATGATATTGTTCATGGTCATTGCATGATTGGGCACCGTAAATGTCTTGGTTCGTGAATGGATGATAATATGTTGGATTTACTGTGATCATCGCATGACTTGACTTGGTTTGTCTGTCGAGTCTCAATCTTATCAAACTTATACCGCTAATGGTGAGATGCAAGCCCTAGTGAGCGTATTCGGTTGCCTAAGAGTGTCTTCCCCGAGTCTTTGTATAACATGATGGATTCGGTTTTGAATTCCATATGCTCTTATCATTATATATTGAATTGCCTATCTATCCTTATCGTATCTCACATGTATATCTATATATGCATGCTTCTACTTTTGTATTTCCTTTTATGTACGTTTAATGTGATATGGCTTGGAGAACCCGGAGTTACTCCCCACTGACTGTGGCGTTCATGTTTTTCATGAATGAACAGGTTGCTTGCAATGGATGGCTTTTTGCTTTGACTATTTTGGGTTCGGGTGTGAGCTAGCGGGCGTTGTCCCTGGAAGTTTTCACCTCTAGATGATATTAGCTAGTTTTGCTAAACACTTGTTCTTTGCTAACATTTTAAGAGACCCCGTCTCTTTGTTGTAATTCCGTATTTAGTTTGTAACATTTTGACACACCTCGTGTTATATATATCTTGCATGTTTAAAGGTTTTTTAAAATACCGTATTTCCGCATATCATTTCACATGCTTGTATGTTTTATCTTTCCGCATTCGCGAGGGTTGTCACAGTTGGTATCAGAGCTTTGATCGCTCCCGACGCACACACGTGAACCCTAACGTAAACTACTTGACCTTGAAATAATAAATGAGAGAGTTGGGTAGAAGTTAAGGACTTTACTTGGTAGTCTATTTGTTTATGCTAATTGATAGGAGTAACTTAATTTGTTTTTGTTTCTTATGAAGATGGTTAGACCCCGATTAGCTGAGAATGTTATGATGGAAGCTCTTACTCTAGTGCTGAAGAATCAGCAAGATGCCGCTCTAGCTAATGCCAACCAAGTTCCCCCTAGAAGGGAAGATAACCATCAAGGTGGCTACGCATGGGTAGCTGGACATATAGCTAGAAGTAAGATCGTACCATATGGTGGAGAACCGGATCCTACGGAGTTATCCGATTGGTTCCGTGAGATGGAGAAACAGTTCGATCTATACCAAGTCCGAGAAGAGGACAAGGTTAGGATCGCAAAGCACTTTCTGGTGAGGGAAGCCGACAACTGGTGGGCTATCACAAGTGCCACTGCTGTTCTTGAAGAGAACTTTAACTGGGCTTGCTTTAAAGCTCTTGTGGAGGGTAGATTTTATCCTAAAGAGCTTAAGCAGCAAAGGCTTAAAGAGTTCATTGATTTTAAACAAGGCAACTTATCTGCTCAAGAGTTTACTACGGAGTTTAATAAGCTCGCTCATTTTGCGCCGAGGCTTATCCGTGATGATGAAGACCGTGCATTCTATTACCGTAACAAGTTGAGTGTCGTCCTTCAAAGCAAAGTGAGGAGGAATACCACCTCCTTTGGAGACATTTATGATGATGCCTTGTGGGCCGAGAACTCAATGAAGGCTATTAGAGAGGAAGCTTCAATGAATAATCTCTCTCCTTCTTATGCTCCTAGGCCGAATGCTATTGGGAAGAGACCGTTTATTCCGTCTCCTTCTAATTCCTATGCTAACAAGAGGAGATTTAATCCTCCTTCCAATGCCTATTCAAGGAATCCTGCTCCTTTTATTCCTAGAGCTACTTCAAATGTGGCTCATAGGCCTTATGCCCCTCAAGCTCAAGCTCAAGGTCGTCAATGTAACCGTTGTAGACAACCATACCACCCCGGTGTGTCATGTGCCAACCGACCTTACATTTGCTTCTTTTGTCAAAAGGGTGGTCATCGTTATGAAGATTGCCCCGACCGAAAGTTGCCCCCTCCTCCTAAACCTAAAGGTTCAATCTTTGTCATGAGCCGTGCTGAGGCCGATGCTCATCCCGAGATCATTACGGGTATGTTCTCAATCTTAGAGCAACCGTGTCTTATTTTATTTGATACAGGTGCTTCAATGTCTTTTGTGTCATCGACCTATGCTAATAAATTATCAATCAAGCCTTCATCTAGTGAGGATACTCCCATATCCTTACCATCTGGAGATATTATCTCTTGTTCTACCCTTTATTCAAATGTTCCAATATCTATTGCGGGTTCTATCTTTCCCGCTAATCTCCTTAAGTTTCCTTTAGGAGAGTTTGATATAATTTTAGGTATTGATTGGCTAGCTATGTATCATGCTAGGTTCGAGTGTCGTGATGAAAAAATTTTCTTAAAGAGTCCTTTAGGTGTTAGAATAACCTATAAGGGATCTCATCCCCGTAAAGGTGTGTCTTTAATTTCTGCTATGAAGTTGGTAAGTATGGTTAGAAAAGGTCGCCAAGCATTCTTGTGTGTTGTGACTTCTTCAAATACCTCTTTGCCAAGTATTGAAGATGTGCCTATTGTTCGAGAATTCGTCGATGTATTCCCCGAAGATTTGCCCGGGATTCCTCCCGAGCGTGATGTTGAATTCTCTATTGATCTTGTTCCTGGTTCTGGTCCAATTGCCAAAGCTCCTTATCGTATGGCTCCGTCTGAATTGAAAGAGTTAAGAAAGCAGTTGGATGATATGATTGAAAAGGGTTTTATTCGACCAAGTGCCTCGCCTTGGGGTGCTCCCGTTCTTTTTGTGAAGAAGAAAGATGGTTCTATGAGGTTGTGTATCGATTATCGTGAATTGAATCGGATTACAATCAAGAATCGGTATCCCTTTACCAAAATTGAAGATTTTTTGATCATTAAAGGGTGCTTCTACGTTTTCGAAGATTGATTTTAGATCCGGTTATCATCAAATTCCGGTTAGAGATGTTGATATTCCAAAGACCGCTTTTAGTACGAGGTATGGCCATTATGAGTTCAAAGTGATGCCATTTGGATTGACGAATGCTCCTGCTATCTTTATGGATCAGATGAACCGCACATTTAGTGAGTATCTTGACAAGTGTGTGGTGGTTTTCATTGATGATATTCTTATTTTCTCCAAGTCCGAAGATGAGCATGCTATTCATTTGAGGATTATTTTGGGTGTTCTACGTCGTCAGAAGTGGTCTGCTAAGTTCTCTAAGTGTGAATTTTGGTTACCTAAAGTGTCCTTTCTTGGGCATGTTATTTCTAAAGAGGGTGTTATGGTGGATCCTTCCAAAATTGAAGCCGTTGTTGATTGGAAGAGTCCGACTGATATAAGAGAGATTAGAAGTTTCCTTGGTTTAGCTGGTTATTATCGAAGATTTGTCAAGGATTTCTCTAAGCTTGCTAGACCTATGACCCAATTGTTGAAGAAGGAAACCAAATTCCTATGGAATGAAGCTTGGTGAAGCAAGCGTTCAAGAGTTAAAGAAGAGGTTACTACCGCTTCCGGTGTTACTTTGCCTGAAGATGGAGTAGACTTTGATGTCCTATTGTGGATGCTTCTAAAATGGGATTGTGTTGTGTTCTTAATGCAGAATGGGAAGGTGGTGGCTTATGCTTCAAGGCAGTTGAAGTT
>JAIUZE010025567.1:0-25220 GCA_022085475.1 Heliosperma pusillum | reverse complement strand
GAATCATTATCTTTTGAAAGCTCTAAGTTTGGGAAATGTAACATGATAGCATAGTAAACAAGCAAGCAAAGCATGAAAAGCATTCAATTGTGTTCAAAATTTTTAAATTTTCTCTTTTTCTTATTCAAAATTTGAAAAATATAAACAACTAAAATGCAGAATGGGAAAATGCAATCCCTCCCCCAAGCTAAACATCACATTGTCCTCAATGTGAGGACAAAGACTAAATATGCAACGAGATGCTCAATGGGAAAAGGGGAAAAAAGAAAAAATGAAAGAAGAATGAAGCTTACTAGTCAGCGCGGACTCCCCCAAGCTAGTCTTTTGGACTTGACAAGGAAGGTCTTTATAGGTTCTTCAAAAACTCTTTCATCTGCAAAATAAATCCTAATAAAACAAAGAAAAAGGGAAAATAAAAAGAAAATGCAAAAAGAAAGGAAACACGGGTTGCCTCCCGAGAAGCGCTGGTTTAACGTCTCGCTCGATGAATTTTTCTATAAAATCACCTGGTTGGGGATTGACGCTCTATATAGACAATATCTAAGCATCCTATCATGGAATTGCTATATTAGAGTTTCAATCGGTGTCCATTGACCTTGAATTTTTCTCCATTACTAGCCATTATTTCTACATAATCGTATTTGCTCACATATGTGACAGTGAATGGTCCAGACCATCGTGATCGAAGTTTTCCCGGAAAAATTTTTAAACGGGAGTTGAAGAGAAGTATGATGTGGTCGTTATACACCAAAAATAAAACCTAAGTCTACTAACTAAGAAGATAGCGGAAGTAGGGTCGATCTCCACAGGGAGGAAACTAATTAACTGAAATCTAAATCTGCAAGTAACAATCTGGGGGGTTTTTGAAATGGTTTTAACTAAACTAAATAAGATTAAAGGAAGAGAAATAAAGATAGAAATAAGTATGAAATAAATCAGATAAGAGAGAAATATGCTAGGATTCGGTCTACTGCAGTATCGGCATCTATGGGTCAACTAAGTCAGTCAATCTATCAATGAGAAGGGCAATGGTTTTCTCCTCTCGGTCTCAAACCACCCTAGGGATTTTCCTAATTAACTCTCGTTCTCTTAGGAGTCACCTATCAATTCTAAGCAAGTCTTCCATTCCAATCTCTCGATCCAGGTCGGGGTTAACTACCTAGCCTAGTCTCCTGCGTATACTCATTCGACTAAACCTCAATTAAATTGCAAAGATCGATTCTCATATTCAAGACTAACCAAACTAATCTATCCTAACATGCCTTTACTACAGTTTCCCTCATCCCAACATACAAGAGAATTAGCTACTCATGCTACTAACTATGCTAACAAAGATGATTGAACATATGATATTAAACATAATGAAATCGTAATTAATAAGCATGAACAATAACAAAGCAGCAACTAAGTAGAGTAAGTAGTAATTAAGACTGAGGTAAAGGTAAGAGTAAAAGAGAGAAATCGTTTACAATCTTAGCAATCCGGCGTAAAGAACAATCCACGTCGAATAACCCGAATGAAAACTAAAGATTAAAAGTTCAGAAACTAAGGAAAGATTAATGTCTGCTAATTACTGAATAATAAGTGCTCCTACTAATGACGTAAATAAGAATCATATATAGTGTCTAACACGACTCTTAACCTAATTAACCTAATGGACTTAAAGCCCGTAATAGAATCTACTCGATCGAGGGAAATAACCACTCGATCGATACTTTTATTCATGGAAATAAGTCGATCGAGCACTTGATCTACTCGATCGACCAACTGGTAAGCGACTTCTACTCGATCGAGCAAAGGAGGTAGCTCGATCGAGCACTTCTGGCTTCAACTTACCTCGATCGAATGGTAAACCCATCGATCGAGGTCTTCTGGCATAGTATGTGGTGTCAGTCATGACTTGGGCTTGGTTATGAACGGTTTCACGCTTCCCCAAGCAAGAGTTCCTGTCCCGATCTTTCCATTCTCCTAAGTGCATGCAAAATGGACTGCTTTGGCTCGGTTTCTGCTACTACACAGCTTGTACCTACAAAATGGTAATGAAAGTACAAAGTAGCCAAATAGGGGCATATGGTGATAAAATATCACCTAAACGACATAGAAATGCGTGCATAAATGGACTAAAAAGTCTATATAAAATACACGCATCAAACTTCCCCAAACCAAACCTTTGCTTGTCCTCAAGCAAACTAAATGCAACTAAATGGAACAAAATAAACCTAGGGGAATGGAGCAAGTCTCAGGGCTAGCTACAAGTCAATGTTAAACAGTTTAATGCACTCGATCAATCGCTACAAAGCTTAATACGAAAGTGAACGAATTTATACAATCTTGGAAATAAATTAGACTTTCGACCTTGCAAGACTCAACCAAATTCGGACTCTCACGGGGCACTCTTCTCTCAACAAGCAAATGGTAAGTAAATATGTATAAGAAAGAGAGAAGAAAATATAGCCACTCACCTAGACTACGACCGACACAACATGCATTGCTAACTAATATGAAAGATGATTCAAGCACCGTACACACGCATAACCACCGTTCAAGGACAATCACGTGCCGAACATTTGCAAAAGTATGGATATGTGAGGCTAATCGGTAAGAAGGGGCAAAACAATTAATGGAAAAGTGAGGGTAAATAGCCAAGCTAGTTCCTAACAAAACCGCAATATAACTCGTTCCATCTTCCAACAATCAAAAATTAAGCTCGATGCCTTACCAAATCTAGGCATAAACAACACAAATCCCAAATAACACCTCAACAAGATAATGATACACATAGGAGGTGTAAACAACTCAACTTCAGCCAATTATTTTTTCCAATATATATTTTTTCATTTTTTCTTTCTTTTCTTTTTCTTTTTCTTGGCTGACTGAGGAAAACCACTCGATCGAGTAGAATGAAACACTCGATCGAGGCAACAAAGCAAACAAACTGCTCGATCGAGGCACAACTATTACTTTTCTTCTTTTTCTGACAAAAAACCCACTCCAATCATTGAAAACGAGCCACAAACTGACGGGCAAAGACATAAAATACCTTGACTACTAAACTAGCTCGGCAAAGGTAGGCTAAGTTTGGGATGTAGTTAAGGGCAACAGGCAGATATGGCTTTATGTGGAGTTAATGGGGTAAAATGAGGAAAAGGGAGATGCAAATATTCTCAAAACACGTAATACTGACCACAAACCCAATGCGTGCAGGCAATAAGAAATCAAAATTCATATACAAGCAAATGACACGAGATGTGGGGAGTAACTACTCTCATTCCTAGATGAACTGGTCATGGATGTCACCAGTTATAGGCTCTAAAATCTCAGAAAATATAAGTAGTTTGCCAAAAATGTTGAGTCAAGTCTGATAATCAAATTAAATTCCAAGACAAAATTCAATGTTCACTATTTCGATTTTACTACGTAAATCAAGAAAGGTGCAGAGAATAGCATAAAATAGACTTGTAGTGCAATTTCATCACGAACAAGACTCCAATCCGACTCACCTATATGCAAAAATAAACGTGATATTTTTTGATTTTTTCAAATTTTTTCTAATTAACATGAATTGTAAACGTGAATGCAATACAAATGCAAATGCAGACGCAAAAGGATGCAAAACACTTCCCCAAACCAAAACAGACAATGTCCTCATTGGCTAAAGCACAAAAGCATAGTAGGGAAAGGCAAAAACAACCTAGTACATGTTCCTAGGGAATGAAATATATAAGAAGAATGGAAAAACAAAAGGAACAGAAACAACTCACAAAACAAAGGCTTCCCCAAACCAGCATCAAACTATGGGTCGATCGAGTAGAAATTCTACTCGATCGAGCAACTTATCCAGGTATAACCGCTCGATCGAGTAACTCTGGTTTGCTCGATCGAGCACTTCATAAGTGCACAGCCCACGACTTTGAACAGTTGATTTCCGCTTCCGTTCCTGCAAAACGATGCCAACCGAATACCAGAAAATACCAAAAATTGTCCAAAAGAAATATAAATTGTCTATCTAAACTACGGATTATCACGCGATAGTCTAATTGTCTAATTGAAAACGCGATAAATTGTTTTTACAAGTTGCACGGGGTTGCAAACCCGGCTACCAACCAAATAGTTTCATGAGAAGGCCACCGTTTGGCCTTTGACTTGCGGAAGTACCCTCAGCTGCGGTAAGTTCCGTCTTCTTCCTCCACACGTACGTTGGTTTCTTGGAGCCTAGCTCCACTTCGGAATCACTTGCGTACATGCGAGCTCCTTTGTCCTTCTTGGACTTCTTCTTCTTGACGTCGTCGCGCGAACCTAGCTTTTCCTTTTCCAGCTCCAATGCTACTGATTTACTACCTGTAATGGAACACACAACAGCATATTCCTCCAATTCGCTCCCAAGCTGGGGCGGAGGTGCTACGGTAGCAATGGGGATATCACAGATAGGAGCTATAGGTTCGATAGGAACCGAAGCTTTGTCATGCGTGAATAAATCAGGTGCGATATCAGATAAAGGAAGTGCGTAGCATGGTGACACAAGCATAGGACCCTTATTAACATGAGACTGTGTGAATACTAAATTCTCCCCACCTATTTGAAAAGTCAGAGTCTGTAACCCAACATCAATAACCGCTTGCGCAGTATGCAAGAACGGTCGTCCCAAAATGATGGGAGTGTGAGAATCCTCAGGTATATCCAAAACTATGAAATCGACCGGGATAAAGAATTTTCCTATTTGCACAGGAACATCCTCTATGATTCCTAAGGGTCGAGACAAAGTCCTATCTGCCATCTGCACTGTCATGTTTGTACACTGAAGCTCGGTAAAGCCTAACCGTTTGGCTAAAGACAAAGGTAAGACACTAACACTAGCTCCTAGGTCACATAACGCGTTGTCTATGAGATAGGTACCTATATGACATGGTATAGAAAAACTACCTGGGTCAGACAGCTTAGGGGGGCATTTGTTCTGGAGGAACGCAGAGCATTCCTCAGTCAACGCTACAGTCTCTATAGTGTCTACGGACCTCTTACGCAAAAGAATTTCACGCATAAATTTTAGGTAAGAGGGTACCTTTAATAGGAGGTCTGCAAAAGGAACGTTCACCTTGAGATTGCGTACAATGTCAGCGAACCGAACAAATTCCTTTTCGACCTTAACTTTCTTCAATCGGCCAGGAAACGGAACTGGAATGTCAGGATTACCACGTTGCATATCCTTGACAATTGCATTGTTGATCATCCGCTTGCTTAACCCCTTCGAACGAGCTTCTCGCTCATGAAAACCCATCGATCGAGTATCTAAGTCACTCGATCGAAGATTATCCGAGCTTAAATTGCTCGATCGATCAGTTTCCTCGGTCACATTATTCGATCGAGTAACCGTTCTCTCTCGATCGAACACTTGTCCATCAGAATCACTCGATCGAGCATTAGCAACCTCTCGATCGAGTAACTCGCTTTCCAATTCACTCGATCGAGTAACACAAATCTCTCGATCGAGTAGATTCTCCTTCATTCCATTCGATCGACTAGCAATAACCTCTCGATCGACTATATTATCAGCGACAGTCTTCGCAACATCGGTATGCGCATCAGAAATATCAGCAACAGTACCAGGACTATCATAAACAAGACCGCTTCTCAGAGTAATCATATTCAGCGTCTCCTTGTTCTTGTCAGTTTGAGACGGTAACTGCCCGGGTTGCCTAGTCGATCGAACTCCTGCCAATTGAGCAATTTGCGACTCCAAAAGCTTAATAGAAGTATTTGTTGCTTGATCAGTTTTGCTCATTTGGATAGCTAAAGCTTGGATCATAGACTTTAACTCCCCGATTTCTGCAATTCCTACAGATGAGGAACTAGCTTGCTGCGAAGACTGGATGTTCTGAAATCCTTGCTTGTGCGGCGGTTGATACGTCGGCTGTGGTGGTGGAGGTGTAGGATTTAAGACGTTCTGGCTTGTCCATCTCAAATTGGGATGGATATTCCCTTGATTGTAGTCCCCACCTCCTTGACGGTACTGCTGAAAGGAAAAGACTTGTTCCCTTTCAGCGAGACAGTCTATAGCCGTGTGACCAGTTTCGCCACACCTCTTGCAAGTAATCATATCATCCTGCTGCAGCAAATGAACCGTCTGCTGGTTATCTTCAGCTTTCTTCTCCCATTTATCAAGTCTGGCATTTAGTTTTTTGAATTTTGCATCCAGACCTTCAGAATCGATACTAGCTATCGTCCGTGTACCACTCCTCGGATTACCATATTCAGCACAGTGGGTTGCCATCTCCTCAATTAGTTTCCAACCCTTATCATCATCTATTTCCTTCTGGAACCTCCCGTTTGACGCGGCATCTAGAATGGCTCGATGATCGTCATATAACCCGGTGTAGAACTGGTTACACAGAAACCACTGCTCGAACCCATGATGAGGAACAAACCTCACTAGCGTCTTGAATCGATCCCAGAACTCATAGAGATTTTCATGAGCCGTTTGCTTGAAATTAGTAATCTGACCCCTCAAAGCATTCGTCCTCTGTGGTGGAAAATACTTTTTATAGAAAGCCAGTGCGAGTGTGGTCCAGTCAGTAATACCCAGCTCTTCTCGATTCAAATTCTTCAACCAGTCCTTGGCGTTATCAGTAAGGGAAAAAGGAAACAAGAATTCCTTGATCTTGTCAGATGTCACCCCTTTGGAAACTGGAATAGAAGAACAGTAGTCAGCAAAGGTCTCCATATGCCTCCTCGGATCCTCCCCAGCTACACCCCTATACTTATCCTGCTGGACAAGCTTGATATAAGACGGACGAAGATCGAAGGTAGTTCCATCTTCGTCCGTTGTAAGTTTGAATCCTTGAGGTATACATGCAGCTGTAGGCTCAGAATGGCTAGCAATATTAGGCATCCTTGCTGGCAAAGTAGTCTCAACCGTCAAATCTTCCTTGAAAATGAAACTGTCGAAGACGGATTCAGAAGTACTCAAGTCTTCCTCCTGAATAGTCTTATCTAACCCTCTCTTCCTGCGTAGGAAGGTTCTTTCAGGCTCCGGATCAGCTTCCACTAATTCGAGCCTTTGGGACCTGCTCACACACAACTATAAAGAGAAAGATAAGAACAGTCTTAAGGAATTAGAAATTCCTTAAGACGAGACAGAAATAAATAAACAGAAAATTAAATTGCCTCCCCGGCAACGGCGCCAAAATTTGATGTGGTCGTTATACACCAAAAATAAAACCTAAGTCTACTAACTAAGAAGATAGCGGAAGTAGGGTCGATCTCCACATGGAGGAAACTAATTAACTGAAATCTAAATCTGCAAGTAACAATCTGGGGGGTTTTGAAATGGTTTTAACTACACTAAATAAGATTTAAAGGAAGAGAAATAAAAGAAGAAATAGATATGAAATAAATCAGATAAGAGAGAAATATGCTAGGATTCGGTCTACTGCAGTATCGGCATCTACGGGTCAACTAAGTCAGTCAATCTATCAATGAGAAGGGCAATGGTTTTCTCCTCTCGGTCTCAAACCACCCTAGGGATTTTCCTAATTAACTCTCGTTCTCTTAGGAGTCACCTATCAATTCTAAGCAAGCCTTCCCTTCCAATCTCTCGATCCAGGTCGGGGTTAACTATCTAGCCTAGTCTCCTGCGTATACTCATTCGATTAAACCTCAATTAAATTGCAAAGATCGATTCTCAAATTCAAGACTAACTAAACTAATCTATCCTAACATGCCTTTACTACAGTTTCCCTCATCCCAACATACAAGAGAATTAGCTACTCATGCTACTAACTATGCTAACAAAGACGATTTAACATATGATATTAAACATAATGAAATCGTAATTAATAAGCATGAACAATAACAAAGCAGTAATTAAAGAGAGTAAACAGTAATTAAGACTAAAGTAAAGGTAAGAGTAAAAAAGAGAAATCGTTTACAATCTTAGCAATCCGGCGTAAAGAATAGATCCTACGTCGAATAAACCCGAATGAAAACTAATAGTTAAAGTTCAGAAACTAATGGAAGATTAGTGTCTGCTAATTCCTGAATAATCAATCCCTATGGTAATGACGTAAATAAGAGTCATATATAGTGTCTAACACGACTCTTAACCTAATTAACCTAATAGACTTAAAGCCCGTAATAGAATCTACTCGATCGAGGGAAATAGCTACTCGATCGAGGCTTTTATTCATGGAAATTAGTCGATCGAGCACTTGATCTACTCGATCGACCAACTGGTAAGCGGCTTCTACTCGATCGAGCAACTGGTAAGCGGCTTCTACTCGATCGAGCACTTCTGGCTTCAACTCACCTCGATCGAATGGCAAGCTCCTCGATCGAGGTCTTCTGGCATAGCATGTGGTGTGAGTCATGACTTTGGGCTTTGATGATGAACGGTTTCACGCTTCCGATGCAAGAGCTCCCGTCTCGTTCCTTCCATTCTCCTAAATGCATGCAAAATGGACTGCTTTGACTCGGTTTCTGCTACTACACAGCTTGTACCTACAAAATGGTAATGAAAGTACAAAGTAGCCAAATAGGGGCATATGGTGATAAAATATCACCCAAACGACATAGAAATGCGTGCATAAATGGACTAAAAAGTCTATATAAAATACACGCATCAAAGTACTTGGTCACCGACATTAAATTCTTTTCTGATTATCCTCTTGTCGTGCCAACGCTTCGATTTTTCTTTATAGATCCTAGAACTCTCGTAAGCTTGCAAACGAAATTCTTCTAGCTCATTGAGTTGCAAAAGTCGTCTAGCAGCGCTAAGCTTAGTGTCTAAGTTGAGTTCTTTGATAGCCCAGTGAGCTTTGTACTCTAACTCGACAGGGATATGACAGGCCTTTCCATAAACCAACCGATAGGGAGATGTTCCAATCGGGGTTTTGAAAGTTGTGCGATAAGCCCATAAGGTGTCATCGAGCTTATTACTCCAATCGGTTCTAGATCTTTAAACTACTTTTTGAAGAATTGTTTTTAGCTCTCTGTTCGAGACTTCTACTTGACCGCTGGTCTGAGGGTGATAGGCTAATCCTCGTTTGTGATACACACCATACTTGGCAAGCAGAGTTCTAATTGTTTTTCTCCGAAATGAGTTCCTCGATCACTTATCACGGCTCTGGGTACACCAAAACGCGGAAATATGATGTTCTTAAATAGTCGTATCACAGCTCTAGCATCATTGGTGGGGGTGGCAATTGCTTCTACCCACTTTGAAACATAGTCGACATCGACTAAAATGTAACGATTTCCATTTGAAGAAGGGAATGGTCCTTGATAGTCAATACCCCAGACATCGAATATTTCGACTTCTAATATGCAGTTTTAAGGCATTTCATGTCTTTTGGATATTTGACCTATTCGTTGACAAGCATCACAAGGCATAACAAAGTCTTTTGAATCTTTAAACATCGAGGACCAGAAAAACCTGGATTGTAAGACTTTGGCTACATACGATCTTGGATGGAACATGATGACCACCATAAGCAGATGAGTGCCATCCTTCTAAAACTCTTTTTACTTTCCACTGGGGAATACATCATCGATACAGACCATCTGAGCATTGCTTGAAAAGATAGGGGTCATCCCAAACAAAGAATTTTACATCATGCAAAAATCTCTTTCTTTGGTTATAAGAAAGGTCAGAGGGTAGTTGGCGACTGACAAGGAAATTGGCAATATCAGCATACCAAGGAGAAGAGTCCGCAATTGCCATTAATGAATCATCAGCGAACGAATCATTAATTGGCGTTGGTAATCCTATTTCAGTTACTCTTATCCTTGAGAGGTGGTCAGCGACTACATTCTCTACTCCTTTCTTATCCCGGATGTCTAAATCAAACTCTTGAAGGAGTAAGATCCATCGGATAAGTCTAGGTTTTGCCTCTTTCTTTGAAAGCAGATATTTCAAAGGAGCATGGTCAGTATAGACAATGACTTTTGATCCTATTAGGTATGAGCGAAATTTGTCTAAGGCATAGACAATGGCGAGAAGTTCTTTCTCAATGGTGGCATAGTTGATTTGGGCAGGATCTAAGGTTTTACTAGCATAGTAAATTGCATGAAGGAACTTTTCCTTTCTTTGCCCTAAAACAACTCCTACGGCATAATCACTCGCATCGCACATCAGTTAAAAGGCCAGATTCCAATTAGGCGACTGGATTATAGGTGCGGTGATCAAAGCGCGTTTGATTTTGTTGAATGCCTCAAGGCATTCCTTTGTGAAATTAAAAGGTGCATCCTTGAAAAGGAGCTCAGTCAGGGGCTTGGCTATCTTTGAAAAATCTTTGATAAACCGTCGGTAGAAACCGGCGTGGCCATGGAAACTCCTGATTCCTTTTACATTAGCAGGTGGTGGCAGCTGTTCAATAACTTGGATCTTATCTCGATCCACTTCTATACCTCTTTCTGAAACGATGTGTCCTAAAACTACACCTTCGTTCACCATGAAGTGACACTTTTCCCAGTTGAGAACAAGGTCGACTTCTTCACAGCGTTTCAGAACTCTGGATAGATTTGTCAAACAATTATCAAAGGAAATGCCATAGACGCTAAAGTCGTCCATAAATACTTCCATGATAGATTCAACAAAATCTGAGAAGATACTGGTTATGCAACGCTGGAAAGTGGCAGGTGCATTACACAAGCCAAATGACATTCTGCGATAAGCGAAGGTACCATAGGGACAGGTGAAGGTGGTTTTCTCTTGGTACTCAGGGTGGATAGGGATTTGGAAAAATCCTGAGTAACCATCTAAATAACAAAAATACTTGTGGCAAGCTAACCTCTCTAGCATTTGGTCAATGAAGGGCAGAGGATAGTGATCTTTCCTAGTTGATTTATTCAACTTTCTGTAGTCAATACACATACGCCATCCCGTCACAATCCTTGTGGGGATGAGCTCATTTTTCTCATTTTTGACTACTGTTGTTCCTCCTTTCTTGGGAACAACTTGAACAGGGCTAACCCATTTAGAGTCAGAGATTGCATAGATTATGCCAGCATCTAGCAATTTCATAACTTCAGTTTTAACTACTTCCTGCATGTTGGGATTAAGACGGCGTTGTCCATGAACACAAGGTTTTTGGCCTTCTTCTAAATTGATTCGATGCATGCAGAAGTCTGGGCTTATGCTAGTTAGATCTTCAAGTTTGTAACCTATTGCCTTTCTATGCTTTTTCAAGATAGTCAATAGTGAGGTTAACTGATTTTCATCTAGGAAAGCACTCACTATGACTGGGCAATACTCAGATTCATCTAAAAAAGCATATTTTAGATTCGAGGGAAGAGGTTTTAGTTCAGGTTTATGTACTTCTGCCTTGGCAGGAGCATCAATTAAGCTTAGGAACTCTTCAACTTCTTATGACGGTATCTCTTTTCCGGTCAGGTCCTTTTCTAGCTCACTGATCTTGAAATTGTCATTCTCAGAGATATCCTCCAGCAATAAGATTGCTTCTAAAGGATCCTCAATTATTGATGGATACAGAGATTCATCAATAATGGAGTCGACAATATCAATGAAACAGCAAGGCTCTTCTAGCATGGGGCTTTTCATTGCACTGTTTAAGTTATAGGTGACTTTATCATCACCTACTTGTAATGTCAATTTTCCATTTTTAACATCGATTACTGCTCCGGCAGTGTGTAGAAATGGCCTTCCTAAGATGATAGGGATTTGAGAATCTTCAGCCATATCTAGTATGATGAAATCGACGGGAATGAAAAACATTCCTACTTTGACAGGCACATCTTCTAAAACTCTCATAGGTTGTTTTAAAGAACGATTTGCCATTTGCAGAGTGATACTGGTGCATTTGAAAATTACCATATTCAACTTTTCACAAATGGAATAGGGCATGACGCTTACACTGGCACCTAGATCGCATAGAGCTTTATCGATTGTGTAGGTGCCTATAGTGCAAGGTATAGAGAAACTACCTGGATCCTTTAACTTATGAGAGGACTTATTTTGCAATAAAGCACTACACTCAGGTGTGAATGCTATGATTTCAACGTCATCTAAAGTCCTCTTCTTAGTTAAGATATCCTTCATGAATTTTGTGTAAGAAGGGATTTGGATGATTAACTCAGTGAAGGGAACCGTTACTTGGAGGTTTTTGACTACTCCCATGAATTTGCTAAACTGGGTTTCCTTATGATTTCTCCTCAAACGTTGGGGAAATAGAACTTGGATTTTGATGGGTTCCTTTTCAGGTTCATCCTTCTTTTCTTTGTTTTCCGCTTCCTTAGCGGTGGATGGTTGGGATTCTTTTTAGCTCTTTACTGGTGTCGGCTCAACTATTGTTTTGTTTGGTTGCTGAGGTTCCTTGTAAGTGGTGCCACTCCTAAGGGTGATAGCATTAGCGGTGCCCCTCGGTTGCTCACCATGAAGTGGGAGTTGGCCTTGTTTTCTTTGGGTGTTAGAGGCAGCCAATTGGGCCATTTGAGTTTCAAGCATCTTGATGGCAGCATTTTGATCTTGATCACTCTTTTGAAGTTGAGCAAACATTGAATCTTGTTTTTGAACAACTTGGAGAAGCATGGATTCAATCTCGCTCAAGCTTGAGTCATTGGGTTGGCTTTGATTTTGGGGTGGTTGGTGTTGAGGTTGGTAAGGTTGATTGAAGTTAGGTTGAAATAGAGGTCTTTGGTTTTGAAAACCAGGTGGATTATAGGGCTTCTGTTGATGTGGTATGAATGGTTGTTGAATCTGATGGTGGGGATTCTTAATGTTGGTGCTTTTGTAGGACAAAAAAGGATGGTTCTTCGTGTTCTCATTATAGAAGTTTGAGAAAGCATTGTCCTGCCTATATGCTTGATAGGCATTGACTTGCTCTAACGAACTCCTACATTCTTGAAAACTGTGTCCTCCAACCCCACATGTCTCACATATCACTACGTGGTTAGTGACGTTAACATGTTCCTTGGATTGGGAAGAGCTTCCTACTTGTTGTTGCAGAAGGGCTAATTGGGCTTCTAGGAGTGCTACTTTACTTGATTCTTCCTGCTTGGTTTTGAGCGGCATAGCACGTGAGTTGCTATACTGAGAGTCGTGAATTGCCATTGACTCGATAGTTGCACTAGCTATCTCTACATCGATCTGATCGAAACGACCATTGTTAGCGGAGTCGAGTATACGACGAGATTCGCCACAACAACCGTTGTAGAAGGTGATAGCTAAGAACCATGAATCAAGTCCATGATGAGGGTATTCTCTTTGTAATTCTTTGTACCTTTCCCATGCCTCATAAAGGCTTTCATCGCCTCTCTGACGAAATCCAGTGATTTGACTCCGTAAGAGTGCGGTTCTTTCTGATGGGAAGTACTTTTGATAGAAAGCAAGAGCTAGACCATCCCAGTCGGCTATTCCTAAGGCAACTCGGTCAAGACTATTGATCCAAAGTTTAGCCTTTCCTGTTAAAGAGAAGGGAAAAAGCATTTCCCTAATCTGCTCTTGGGATACTCCAGTTTGTCTAATTGTGGAGCAATAGTCACAGAAGTTTTGGATATGAAGGTTGGGATCTTCTGTGGCATTGCCACCAAATTGACTTCTTTCTATTAAATTGATGAAGGCAGGTTTGATTTCGAAGTTTTGGGCAGTGATTTAGGGTGTAGTGATACCCCTTGGAAGTGTATCTGCAGTTGGTTTAGAATGATCCGAAAGTCGAACCATTTTCTTTTGTAAAGATGAAGATGGAGTGTTGGTTGAAAGTTGATTAGTTTTTGAGAGTGGAGATGAGAATGGATCTTCTTCTCCTTCGAGATTAGATAGAATATCCGCGTATTTCTCACGAATACGATCTAAACTTGAAGTATCAGAAGCTTTTGAGATTTCGTTGAATAGCTTTAGTTTCCTACGCAGAGTCCTTTCTAGTTCGGGGTCTAAAGAGATAGGGGTCCCTAGTCTAGAAGATCTGGGCATAAGATTGAAAAGCTAAGATGAAAAATCAAGAGAGGTCTGAAGAAATTTGGGTTCCTAAAGACTAGATAAAACTAATTGCAATAAAAATCACAAGAAAAAGGAAAACTAAACCGTGCTCCCCGGCAACGACGCCAAAATTTGATCAAACCTGTCGCAAGCCCTGGTCAAAGATAATTACTCAGACTAGGCTAATAACAAATTAATGTAATTAGGGAAGTAAGGGTCGATCCTCAGGGAGATGGTGTTTCCTATAGAATGTGAAATGTCTTGCAATTGGGTCTTATCTAACGAGTATCTGGGTTTTGGGGTTTTGATTTCTAAACTAAAAAAAAAAGTATAAATGAAAACAAAATAAAAGCAAATCAAAACGAAAACAATAAAGCAGGTGATGAATTAACAATGATAAAAAGAATCTAGGGAACTAGGTTCACACATGTAGATTAACATATTGATGAAATTAGATTTAGAACATGCAAACAATCCATTGTGAGTTCGTAAGAATGATGTGTTCATTACAATAATAGATCAGATAGTCTAGCAGGCTTTTAGGCAATTTACTAGGTCTAATCTACCATGTCATGCTTTGTCTATTCAATTCACATATTTCTACTTTGGAAAAGAATTCCATTTTAGTCAATGATTTTGATCAGGAATTGTTAACTATCGTTATAGTCCAAACATGCATAGACACAATGTTTTAAAAGCACAATTTTTTTTATCCAATTATCATCTTTTAATCGACCTACATGGCCACCCTACACCCTAGAAAAACGACTACTCACTCATGGTGATGTTTAGATCTAAGATGATGTTAATAATAAAAACTAGGATAGACATGTTTATTTGGTTTTGATAATATTTTAAGACTCTTTAATTGGCGATAATAACGGCGCTAAATTGACGATCTAGGGAAATGAAATGATTACAACGATATTGAATTTGAATCTAAAATAACATGTAAAGAAAATAGCAATCAAATAAGAAACATAAAGACTTTAAACAAAAGATAAAATAGGAATACCTAGATGACGATCAACAACGACAATGATGAAATATAAACAACCATAATAGAAATTTCTTGCATAGAATAGTCGATCCACGAATTACAATACTTGAACCACATAAAGTAGATTACAAAGATGGAATTTTTATTGATCTAGGCTAAGGATTTGATGTAGAGAAATCAGAAATAAACTAAGAAACTAAGGACAAAAAGGAAGAAGAAAATGATCTAGACAAGAGAAGAGAGGCTAGGTTTCTCTCCTCCTAATCTAGGGTTTCTAATTGTGTAGAGAAGTGTGTAGAGAATTGTGTGGAAGTGTGTTGAGAATTGTGTGCTGAGGCTCTCTTATATAACAGTAGGTTTCATGGGGGAGGGGTCATACATTAAACATATAGGACAAAATAAAGGAAGTTGAAGCAAAAGCTTGGATCAGCAAACATACCCGATCGGGTATATTGTGTTCTTGATGCTTTGACTTTTGTTTCATCTCCCTTGGCCTATGACTTGACTTTCATTATCCCCCTTGACATTTTGAGTCGGGTTTGTTGATAGGGTTTGATGTAAAATGATGATTTCTTCGCCTAAGTAATCGATCTTCTGAAACCTGCGAAATCGTCTTTGCTTCTTCTTTCTTTTGAATCAGTGAACCTTCTTGAAATGCCTTTGACTTGGTCAAGCTTGCTTCTTCAAATCGTCGGGTTCTAGGCAAATGCTCGGGAATATAGAAAAAGGGCGTAGAAACGTCACTTTCCCTACAAAACATGTTAGAACATAGAAATTCTCCTAGAAGACGATATTAGCTCATGAAATGGCTTAACAAAGCAAAAATGACATACAAAACCGAGCTAAATTGGGGGTTAAAATCATGCAAATATTCACTTATCAGGCTCCAAGGTCTAACATGGCACGTTTGAAACTTTTCCCTCCAATGGTGCAAGGGATGGTGAATATGCCCGGGTCTCCACATTTCTTTGGTAATTTTTGCTTGAAAATTGCCGAAACATGCTCACTCACCCTAACCCTATGGGTTCCTTTCTTAGGATTTCTCTTCGGTTGATCGTGCTTGTCGCGAGCCCGATACAAAGATAAATTACCCAGACTAGGCTAATAACAAATTAATATAATTAGGGAAGTAGGGGTCGATCCTCAGGAAGATGGTGTTTCCTATAGAATGTGAAATGTCTCGCAATTTGGTCTTATCTAAAGAATATCTGGGTTTTGGGATTTTGATATCTAAACTAATATAAAGCATAGATGAAAACAAAATAAAAACAAATGAAAACAATAAAGCAAGTAATGAAAAGCATCTAGGGAAGTAGGTTCACACATGTAGATTGACATATTGATGAAATTGGATTTGGAACATGCAAATAATTCATTGTGAGTTCGTAAGAATGATGTGTTCATTACAATCATAGATCAGATGGTCTAGCAGGCTTTTTAGGCGATTTACTAGGTCTTAATCCACCATGTCATGCTTTGTCTATTCAATTCTCGTATGTCTACCTTGGAAAAGAATTCCATTTTAGTCGATGATTTCCGACCAGAAATTGTTAACTACCATTACAATCCAAACATGCATAGACACAACGTTTTAAAAGCACAATTTCTTTTATCCAATTAACATGTTTTAATCAATCTAACATGGCTACCCTAAACCCTAGAAAGGTGACTACTTACTCATGATAATGTCTAAGATGATATTAATAACAAAAACTAGGATAGACATGTTTATTTGATTTTGACTCTTTATATGGCGATAATAACGACGCTAATTGATAATCTAAGAAATGAAATTGCAATTATAACGATACTAAATGAATCTAAGATAATATGTAAAGAGAATAACAATCAAATAGAAAACATAAAGAACATTAAACAAAGGATAAAGTGGGAATACCTAGGTGACGATCAACAATGAAAGCGATAACAATAATAGAAATCCTTGCACATAATAAACGATCCACCAATTACAACGCTTGAACCACACAAAGGAGATTTCAAGGATGAAATTCTTATTGATCTAAGCTAACGTTTTGATATGAAATGGACAGAAATAAACTAAGAACTAAAGACTAAAGAAGAAAATGATCTAAACTAGAAATACTAAACTAAAGAGAAAATGTAAGAAGAGAAGAGATGTTGTGTGTAGGATGGATGATATGATAAGAGGGGCTAGAGCATCTATATATAGCATTAGGGTTTCGTGGAGAAGAGGTCGGGCATTAAACACATAGGACAAAAATAGGAAGTAGAAGCCATCATGCTCGCAGCAGCAGACATCCCTGATCGGGTACACACTTACCCGATCGGGTACACACTTACCCGATCGGGTAAGTGGGCATCTAGAAGTATTTGACTAACGTTTCATCTTCCTTCGCTTTGACTTGACTTCCATCATCCCCCTTGACCTCTTCAATCGGGTTTGTTGATAGGGTTTGATGTAAAGCGATGAATTCTTCCGCCTAATTGATTGATCTTCCGACAACTACGAAACTGTCTTTGCTTCTTCTCTCTTTCGAATTAGTGAACCTTCTTGAAATGCCTTTCACTTGGTCAAGCTTGCTTCTTCAAATCGTCGGGTTCTAGGCAAATGCTCGGGAATATAGAAAAAGGGCGTAGAAACGTCACTTTTCCCTACAAAACAGGTTAGAACACAGGAATTCGCCTAGAAGACGATATTAGCTCATAAAGTGGCTTAACAAAGCACAAATGACATACAAAACCGAGCTAAACTGGGGGTTAAAACCATACAAATATTCACTTATCAAACTCCCCCAAGCTAAACCTTTGCTTGTCCTCAAGCAAACATAGCAAACAATACCAGGACAAGGGTTGCAAGCATTGGCTACTACACCATCAGGAAACAAATCTCAACATAAAGCTTTGGAAACATAATGAATCACAACCCATAAACAACGTGGGCAAGAATGATACATAAACATGGCTGAGATTTACATAACGGCGTAGCACAAAGAATTTCACTATAGAATTTCGGCTCTTGCATGATCTTTTGACAAATGGACTCTCACGGCACACTCGAACACTCAATGTATGTAAAAGGTGATTTTCTTTATGTATAAATGTTTTTGAGACACTCACCTATCTACGACTCATGAAAATGTGTCCGCAATCTAACATGGTAAACAATTCAAAACACAAGTCAAAGATCACAATGCACATAGAAAAGAAGCCGAAAAAATTAAGAAGAAGGCTTTGGGAAATAGGTGAAAGGTGGACAAACAGTTATGGTCATGTGAAGGTTATAATGAGCTAGCAACTGACCAATGATAAATGAATACTCAATCAAAACTTTCGATCAATTTCCCAGAAGACAAATAACGAAGCCAGGATGAACGGATTGGCTTATTACACACGAAACACAAGGGTAAACTCCTTCTGAATATTGACTTGACATTTCTTAGGAGATACTCACAACTTCTTCTTTTATTTTTTTTCGATTTCTTTTTTTAAATTTTTTTCTTTTTTCAACTTTTTTTTTCTTTTCTTTTTTTTTCTTTTTCTTTTGAACATAACATCACTTTTTGAACAATTTCGTTCTTCCAAATTCACTTTGACGTTAAGGAACAAATCTTCTCAAAAGAGCACCCATACACCATAGTCTAGCTACTAGCTCAAAAGGTAGGCAGTTTTTATGTGTAGCTATTATTTTGTGAAGCATTTGTATGAAGGGCTAATTTTGAGGTTTTAATTCAAAGTGAAAAAGGCTTCAAATCTTAGTGAATCATGAATGCAATGCTTATAGGAATGAAATGAGAACCATACTTATGCGTTTTGACATGACATCACAAGGAGAATCACCTAGATGAGCCTGGGTATAGATGTACCAGCCTAAGGAGGTTCTACCTTACAATATATGTAACTTGCCAAATGTCAAGATCAAGCGTACTCATCTATAGATTCATTCCATGCCTACTGTGTACAAGACTTCCCCATGTATGCACAATTCAATGAATATTGAATCATTATCTTTTGAAAGTTCTATGTTTGGGAAATGTAACATGATAGCATAGTAAACAAGCAAGCAAAGCATGAAAAGCATTCAATTAGGTTCAGAAATTTTTAAATTTTCTCAAAAATCTTCTCTTTATTTTATTCAAAATTTGAAAAATATAAACTAAAATGCAAAATGGGAAAATGCAATCCCTCCCCCAAGCTAAACATCACATTGTCCTCAATGTGAGCACGAAGACTAAACATGCAACGAGATGCTGAATGGGAAGAAGGAAAAATGAAAGAAGAGTGAAGCTTACTAGTCAGCGCGGACTCCCCCAAGCTAGTCTTTTGGACTTGACAAGGAAGGTCTTTATAGATTTTTCAAAAAAAAAAAAAAAACTCTTTCATCTGCAAAATAAATCCTAACAATGAAAAAGGGAATACAAAAAGAAAAATGCAAAAAGGAAAAGGAACACGGGTTGCCTCCCGAGAAGCGCAATTTAAAAAGTCTTGCTAGACTCCATTTCTTTCTTGGAAATCATCCTTTATCTTTAAGCTCACTATCATCCAAGCTCATCTTCATAGCGTTCTTTACATTTTCCATCCATGCCAAGCTTTTCCGAGAATAGCCCCTTCTAGCACCTTTAGCAGTAGTGCTTTTAGTATGTTCACCTGCAAGAGAATCAACACTAACATTTGGGGTGTAACAATACCCCTTGGATGTGTATCTGCAGTTGGTTTGGAATGGTCTGAAAGTAGGACCATTTTCTTTTGTGAAGATGAAGATGGAGTGTTGTTTGAAAGTTGATTGGTTTTTGAGAATGGAGATGAGAATGGATCTTCTTCTCCTTCGAGATTAGATAAAATATCCGAGTATTTCTCACGAATACGATAAAAACTTGAAGTATCAGAAGCTTTTGAGATTTCGTTGAATAGCTTTCGTCTCCTACGCAGAGTCCTTTCTAGATCGGGGTCTAAAGAGATAGGGGTCCCTAGTCTAGAAGATCTGGGCATAAGATTGAAAAGCTAAGACGAAAAATCAAGAGAGGTCTAAAGGAATTTGGGTTCTTAAAGACTAGATAAAACTAATTGCGATAAAAATCACAAGAAAAAGGAAAACTAAACCATCCTCCCCGGCAACGGCGCCAAAATTTGACCGAGCCTGTCGCAATCCCGATACAAAGATAAATTACCCAGACTAGGCTAATAACAATTTAATGTAATTAAGGAAGTAGGGGTCGATCCTCAGGGAGATGGTGTTTCCTATAGAATGTGAAATGTCTCGCAATTTGGTCTTATTTAACGAATATCTGGGTTTTGGGATTTTAGATTCTAAACTAATAAAAGGCATAAACGAAAACGAAATAAAAGCAAATGGAAATGAAAACAATAGAGCAAGTGATGAATTAACAATGATGAAAAACATCTAGGGAAGTAGGTTCACACATGTAGATTAACATATTGATGCAATTGGATATGGAGCATGCAAATAATTCATTGTGAGTTCGTAAGAATGATGTGTTCATTACAATCATAGATCAGATGGTCTAGTAGGCTTTTAGGCAATTTACTAGGTCTTAATCTACCATGTCATGCTTTGTCTATTCAATTCACGTATTTCTACCTTGGAAAAGAATTTCATTCTAGTCAATGATTTTGATCAGGAATCGTCAACTATCGTTTTAGTCCAAACATGCATAGACACAATGTTTTAGAAGCACAATTTCTTTTATCCAATTAACATCTTTTATCAATCTAACATGGCTACCCTACACCCTAGAAAGGTGACTACTCACTCATGGCGATGTTAAAATCTAAGATGAAGTTAATAACAAAAACTAGGATAGACATGTTTATTTGGTTTTGACAATAGTTTAAGACTCTTTATATGGCGATAATAACGACACTAAATTGATAATCTAATGAAATGAAATGACGATTATAACGATACTAAAATGAATCTAAGATAACATGGATGGAAAATAACAATCAAATAGAAAACATAAAGACATTAAACAAAAGATAAGATAGGAATACCTAGATGACGATCAACAACGATAATGATGACAGCAATAATAGAAATCCCTTGCTTAGAATAATCGTTCCATGAATCACAATATTTGAACCAAATAAAGTAGATTACAAAGATGAAATTCTTATTGATCTAAGCTAAGGTTTTGATATAGAAAGGACAGAAATAAACTAAGAACTAAAGATGAAAAAGAAGAAGAAAATGGGAGAAGAGAGGCTAGTTCTCCCTCCTCCTAAACTAGGGTTTTTGTAAGGAGAAGTGTAGAAGAGAATTGTGTGAAGAGGTATATCTCATTGTGGTGGCTGAGGCATCCTTTTATAGAAGTAGGGTTTCGTGGGGAAGGGGTCAAGCATTCATCACATAGGATAAAAAGGAGGAAGTCGAAGCAAAAGTGCGGATCAGCAGAGATCCCCGATCGAGTACACCACTTACCCGATCGGGTAAGTTTCAATCTGGGTCCTTTGACTCTCGTTTCATCTCTCCTTGCATATGACTTGACTTCCATCATCCCCCTTGACCTCTTGAGTCGGGTTTGTTGATAGGGTTTGATGTAAAACGATGAATTCTTCGCCTAACTGATTGATCTTCTGACAACTGCGACATTGTCTTTACTTCTTCTTTCTTTTGAATCGGTGAACCTTCTTGAAATGCCTTCGACATGGTCAAGCTTGCTTCTCAAATCGTCGGGTTCTAGGCAAATGCTCGGGAATATAGAAAAAGGGCGTAGAAACGTCACTTTCCCTACAAAACAGGTTAGAACATAGGAATTCGCCTAGAAGACGATATTAGCTCATAAAATGGCTTAACAAAGCACAAATGACATACAAAACCGAGCTAAATTGGGAGTTAAAATCATTCAAATATTCACTTATCAGTCGTATGACGGTGGTGATCATTTGATCCCTTAAGGTCACACCTATAGGACCATTCCCTTAATTGTAAAGTTAATTAATTGTATATCGATACAGATTAATTAAATCCTTAAATTGAACAAATTTTATTTGTGAGTGAAATTTTATGTCTTATTATAATGAGATTAAATAAGACGCAATTTTTTAATTAAAATGTTAATTACTAAAATTGATTATTGTTTATGAAACAATTTGAGATTAGAACAGTTAGTTGATTATAATTACAAAAGGTTGTAGATTATATTAACTGGACTTCATGTGACCCATTTTATATGTATGTAATTATGAATTACTATTTATTTTGTTACATAATGTGAAATGATATTTAAATTGTTAAATATACATTTATCTATTCAAATGACATGTGACATGGTACATGACATACCACATTACAAGTGACAAAATTACAAAGATAAAATGGAGTCCATTTTAAGTGGGTGTGCCGTTTTATGGGTATGATTTAGGTAAGTATGATTATTTTTAATTGTTAAAGCATAATCATAATACCTATATACCTAGACCGTGGCCTAGCATTTTGATAAGAACAAAAGTTGAGCATGCTTGGGGCTCCCCAAGGCTTAGGTGGGCCGTCCTCACCCACCCCATAACCCCATGAGAATAAGTTCTCATTTTTGCCAATAAAAAATCATTCTAATAAAAATCTCTTTATCTCACTAACATCTCTCATAAAAGAGTTTATGAATACTTTGTTCTAAAGTCTAAGATCTTCAATATACATTACTATTGTAGTAATATTATTAGAATTAGATTTTCATTTTAAGGTCACTAATAATATTTCTAGTAAATATATTATTGGTATTAAGGGATTGTCTTGGGTGCAATCAAAAGGAGTGTTTCTACTATAGAAACGAGGAGTTCATCCTCAACATATAAGCTCAAGAACAAGGTTTGGAAGGTGTCCAAATCTTGTGCCCATTTCATATAAGATCAATGTAAGGAAAAGTTTCCTCTTATCTTTATTTTGTTATGCATGCATAAGTTCCTAATAGTTTAAGACTAAACTATTCATTTTGTGATATTATAAATGTCTAATATTGAGTTTAAGAAACTTACACACTTTGTTCATATTTTATTGTTGTAAATATTGTATTGTTATTAATGGATCAGTTTCAATTATCTTCATTAACATCTAATATAACCATATATTTTATTATTATAAATATGTCATTTACGCAGTCGAGCTTATTAATAACTTTTTAATATAACAAAATTTCACAAAAGATTTTCTTAGGATGCACGGGCATTAACTATTTTCTATATTAATGTAGGAAGCTTTATTTCATACGATTACAGAGAGTCCAACTTTCGTGAAAGACTTACGGAAGAATGTTTGTAACAACCCGAAAAGTACCCAATTTTTCTAGTAAAAATATTTACTAACACTTTTCAGTAGAACTTAAGTTTTTAAAATAGAAATTTTTGTTCCGAGTCTTATTTTGAAATTCCGCGTTCGTATTTGGAATTTCTGAGAGATTTCATGAAAAGACCGTTTTTAGTCATCTTTGACTTTTCTTGACTTTTAAGTCGTCTTTGACTTTTCTTGACTTTTTAAAGTCGTCATTGACTTTTCTTGACGTTTAAGTCGTCATAAACTTTTCTTGACTTTTAAGTCATCTTTGACTTTTCTTGATTTTTAAGTCAACTTTGACTTTCGTTGACTTTTTCCGACTCGCCTTGTAATTTTGAAGACCGAAATTTTATTTAAAAAAACTAATATTTTTAATTTATTTTTATTTAGATTTATTAGAATTTATGATAATTTAATAAAATTATTTTGAATTTATTCGGAATTTATAATAAGGTTTTACGGTTTAAACCCGAACGTCATTTAACTATTCCCGAGTCATCGTAAATCCCGAAACAAACCCGAAACCCGACTTTGGCATGAGTCACACGCCCATGTCACCTTTTTCCACTCACTTTAGATATTTTGAATTAATATGATTAAACTAATAATAATATCTAAGATATTTATTACTTTATCGATCCGTTAACGAAAATTACGCAAAACCGTTTACAAAACAGACCCGACTAGCACCCTACCTCACGGCTCCTCTCCTCTCTTAAGCTTGATATTTTCATTTCTTTTGATTACAATAACATAAGATCTTGATAATTAGTTTAATTAACTTAATCTCTAATTATATTTAATCAATTACCGTAATATAATTATTAAACCCGAGTCAATTCCGTAATAACAATTTCAAAACCCGACTCATTATTTCTTCTATAACTACACGGCTCACACACCTCACCATTACTCACTAACAACTTTTCATTTTACAATAAATCAAATTAAGATCTAATTAATCGTTCTTCATCGTTCTTCATCCGTTCTTCGTCGTTCTTGAGCAAAATCATTATAAAACCTTCATTTCTTAATTAAATCCGTCCTAACTTATATTTCTAGAATCTCCTCTTCGCTCTCCATCTTCAAGTACGGTTTATTTTCAATTCCGTCAAATAGTTTCAACCACTTTAATTATGGAAAATCAAGTTTTAATTTCTAATAAGTTTTTCTTGTCATTTCTTATAGGGGAAGCATTTCTGAAGAAGAGTTTGGTGACTCGTATATATTAGGGGGAAAGATAGAAGACGGGTTTCTTAGTTTCTACTTATTATTTGTGGTGCTAACATTGATTTTTCTAGCTAAGGTAACGATTCCGAGTTACTCGACGATTTAATGTTACATAGCTTTTGTTGCTTTGGTTTTTGTTTAGTGTTCTTGACATATTTGATGATTGTTCATAATCATGATTTTTGTATGCATGATGGATGAATTGGATGTTTAAAATGGATGTTGTTAATTAAAATCATGTTGGAAATAATTTGGGTTTGTTGATGTATTTGGGCCGTGTAAGGAGGCTGAAAAACCAGCCCAAACCAGGCCGGTTCAGGCCGGTCCAGCCCGGTCTGGGTTGGTCCGGGATTTGGTCTTTGGGTTTTTGTCGATACTTGATTGTTTTGTTGTTGTTTTGACGGGTTTTAAATATGTTAAGCATGCGGGAAAATATTTAGAAACTGTTTTAGGATTTTTAATAAAAACAGCCCAAACCAGGCCCGTGGGCCCAGCCCAGGCCATGATAGGTCCGGCCCAAAATCAGCCCGTGGGTCCCTCTTCGGGACTTGTGACGGTTTTTGAGTTATTGCCATTTTATCGTGTTTTGTAATATTTAGCAAGTGGGAAATGTTAATAAGTAAAATATTTAATTAAAAAGGTTTTTCATAAAAATTATTATTTCTCACATGTTAGACATTATAATACGAGATCATAGTTTAAATTGATATCCTTTAAGTCAAGCGGGTTTTTCGTAAGGTTTAATAATTCACATGTTAGAAGTTTTAATAAAATAACATGTAATGAATATGTTGATTTTT
>JAIUZE010025566.1:0-14789 GCA_022085475.1 Heliosperma pusillum | reverse complement strand
TCTATATCCCTTCTTTTCCGCCCTCCTTCCATGCTAACCATGCCTTAAACTCACACTTTTCCTACCCCTCTTAAACAAAAAAACAAAGCATGGGTTCTCTCTGCCTCGCTCCTCCCATGTCCTTCCTTTTCCCCTTCCCTTCCAACCTCTCTTGTATAGTCTCTTTGAAAAATGATATGGTACAGTAACCTGGAATAATCTAAACCGGTAATAACGAACATTCTATGATAATGTATGGATATGGACTTTCTCATTAAGCAAAAATCAATGCCAGATTGACGGGTACACTACACATACAAAGGAATTACTCTCTCCCCCTTCCTTCCCTCTCATCCTCTCTCCATCTCCATATCACTTCCTTTCCTTTCAATATGAACAAAATCAAGCAGAAACTATGCCCCCCTTCCAAATCCTTCTCCCTATCCTTCTTTCCCTCTCAATCCGAACAAAATCAAGAAAAAACTCTCCCTCCCTGCCATCAACCCCCCTTCCCACCTTCCCGCTAGACCACAACAAAATCAAATAGAAAATGATATCCCTTTTATCCCTCCATTTCATATTTGATTTTCTCTCCCTGCCATCAACTCCGCCCCACTATCCCTTTCCCTCCATCCCTCACAATCTTAACAAAACTTGCACCATTTTCCTTCTAGCTCGTCAATATGAACATAGTCAAGCTCATACTACATTACTACCGCTCCCTCTCTCCCAATATGATACAAATTCTACGGATCATTAAACACCTGAATATAACAACAAACTAAATCATAACAAGAAGCCAACAAGAACAAATCTAATTATGAATTCTTGCCAATTTCATCCCTTCATAACTCTAGTCATTCATAGCAACCCTTCTAAATAGATGACATCAGAACCTCTCCCCATACCTCTCCCCATATGCACGTCTACTTTTGATGGACATCTAGGGTACAACTATGAAGCAAAGAAATATAAAGGGAAATTGCAAAGACTTACAACATGTAGTGGACGACTTGTATGCCTCTCTCAATTGTTATTTAAAACCTGCATTGATACATAAAACTCGCTTACGTAGGAGTAAAAAAAAAAATCTAACTCAACATACACAATACCTACAAAAATTAGGTGTATAAAAATCTCTACCCAGGCGCACGACACAAGCAAATGAATGACGCTCACTTTGTCTCTTCCACCATCTCGCCATCTCCAAATCCCCCCCTTCCTCCCTCCGAACAAAACCACACTCATACGCTCTTTCTCACTTCCAACCTCCGTCCCTCTAAATATACTTATTTGGCTAATCAAATGTCACCACGATCTAATTCAGGAATTGATCCCAAACTCGACAAACTTGAATAATAAATAATCAAAACCCAAAATCAAATATAAAATAATAGCCAAGAATCGAATCTAGTACAATAGTAATCAGATGACTACCTGACTATGTTCCCCCTTGCGATCTCTTGCAGACCCTTGTAACCAACTTGAACAACAACAAATGAACGCAAGGTCAGTGAGAATACACCAAACATGTAAATCACGGAAACTATAATGACGACACAATGCAAAAAAGTAACTTAAATTAATGATTAAATCAAATAACTTTCTTCTAACAATTATTTCCGAGTCTAATAGTAATTAATTTAGCTACCGAACATAAGTTCCCATTTGCCTGCTACCGGCAACCATTTACCAGACCTACAAATGGAAAAAAAAATATAATACCACAAAATACGAAATTGAGTAACGTACAAAATTGAGTAAAGCTTGAGACAAAACATAATAAAATATAAATTTGGGGTTTGCTAATAGAAACAAGTGATTTGCTGAACAATATTAGTGTACGTATATAAATTTTCTATACAACTTTAGACCCAACATAAAACGTAAGCGGTGCATTTTCATTTTCGGATACATGTCTTACTAAATCAAGTCAATAATTAAAATGAAGCAACCAATAAGTAACGATTAGGCGATCAACTAATAGAAAACACAGTAACAAACGATAGAAACTCAATTATCAACCCAAAACCCCAGGAATACAGTTATAATAGTTTTAAAAAAAATGATGTAAAGCATAAACCAGTCGACCCGCACAGTAACAAACAATGGATTTTTTTTAGCAACTGCACATTCTTTTGAAGACAATACATTGCTGAGATAGGTGGTATGAAATAAGTATACATATGTCATGAACTTGAATCATTCACAGTTTTAAAGTTCTTATATAAGTATAATTGTATTCCACAAAATTAAGGTCCTTGGACGCTAGAATCTACAAAACCAAAACAAAAGAGGTATAATAATCAGGCAAACTAAAATAGGCAACTAATTTTGAATCGGAATACAAAAAGGTAAATGACACAAAAACACATTTATATTAAAAAGAATGGCAAAATACCGACTAAACAATATATGGAAATAAAACCAAAGAGTACCATGTACAAATCTAAATAGCTGTAAGAAGAAGACACCTTTTGACAATAAGCAAAAGCATGTTCGACCAACCCTGATTACTCTCACTCCGCAGTAATCTATGCAACAAATACAATCACGTCATTCATGGACATAGAGTACCGATCCCTAAAAAACAAATCTCTTGAAACGAAGTTGTACAAAGTCGTTGTTGGCTCAATCTTGTTCCCTATTTTCTCCATACGCAATCCCTTTCAGAGACATGTAGTATGTCGAAGATAATGTCACTGGATCCATTAGAGCTGTAAAAAACTTCAGGATCACAGTCAGTGAGGCTAAAAAGGTTGTCTCTAGTAATATAATGAAGCTTTTGAAACTCAATATTTAGGTGCAAATTAGTCATTTTTGTTCTACACGAGTACACAAGTCATCTTTATCACTGTAATAATAGCGGTTTTTGGTTAAATGAAAGCTAACCTTGTAACTGGCAACAACTCTTCATGATCTTTGCAAACTAAGATCCTGATACTTTCTTGCGTGACCCATAATATTGAATATGATCTTCATGGTCCTTAATCTGCGAAACATAAATGTATATCTATTTTAACATTTTGGAAGACAGCCAGATATCAGACTATAAAGCTGGAGTACAATCACAATTTATAGCCACCAAATATTAAAAATCTTGATAAAGATCAAACAAACTCAAGTAGCAGTGATTTGCTTGTATAACCTAGGGTAAGAGGAACTCCGCAGGTAACCTTTCATTATTTCATTAAGGAAATTTAAACATGTGATTATCACGCTTATCATTTAAATTACAATATTTCGTCAAAGTTTGTGTAAGAATTGGCTATTGACTGTAAAGAGAAGATACATAAGATAACACAAACCTCATTCAGAAAATATTTGAATAATTAACTTTATACTACAGTCTACGCCACATTATCATGTTATTATGGTTATTTCTTAATCAATGCAAGCTCCTTGAGCCTCTAACCTAAACCTTCTTTTTATTGATCCAAGCTCCTCGACGCCCTAACCTAAACCTTTTTTTAAGTAAAATGCTGAGGCAGATATCAACTGGATTGAATACATGTTAAAACTTCGGACCTCAAACTTATGAATATAACGTTTTCCCTTTTCAAACAAACTTAAAAGAGAAAAATATCCACACCTCGACACATTCTTTTTTTTTGTAATAGTAGATCTCCGGAAGCTAACCCTTTATGCTTAGAAGGTCAAGCCCGCATTCATGAAAAACATAAGTCTAACTCGTAAGCGACACATATGGAAGTTGCAGACATTATATCATCAAGGTCTGCTATGTCAATATTAAGGAGCAGAAATGTCAAGCATCAGTAAGGTCAAAAAGAGAAGGGCAGAATGGTGAGAAATATGCAAATGTTACTGTTACAGCTACAACTGCCCAGAATTCGCAAAGGAAAATTATTAAAAACTCGAAAGAAAGCACTACCTTTAACAACACAACATTTGAAACAATAAATAACCGACTAACGAAGCCCTGAAATCAAAAGTAACAGAGCCCATTAAATCGAAACAACAAAAAACTAACAAGCTTATAATGAGATTTCAAGCAACAACGCGTATCATTTGGACCGTCACAGTTTAGTAGCCAAAATAGGATCGATCGATCTCGTATGAGATTGTCTAAACATATGACAATATGAGACAATGCATCTCAATGAAAGGGTTATTAGTTTGTGTCACATGTAAGACCATTTAGTATAAAGTCTTGTGATATAAAATGAGCTTGTAACAAAAAAGTTGTGATCAATACCTCCAGCTGACTGGACCCCGATTAGCCTCTACCGTGATGAAAAAGTGGAAAAATTTAGATATACATGTAGCGGATTTGTAGTGCCTAATTATCATATTAGTCAATAACGAAATTAAGAAAACCTTAAAATGTAACACCACTGACGACATGCCAAGAACACGGGAGTAAACAAACCAGACTTACCTTGAGTCTTTAAATTAAATCATCTGATTTGCAAATGGGATTGCATTGACTTCATATATATTCAATTAAAAACGTATATCCACAACCTAAATTCACAATAAAATAAATTCAATTACTATGAGCTTGTAAAAGTAAATGCCACCTAGCAAATTAAATTTAATCACCTAGCCGAATAGCGAGCAATCCCACTGTCCTCACCACATCCAAATCCCTAATCTGACGAACTCTTATATCCTTTGATTCATAGTCAATTATTAAGGCACCATCAGAGACTACCTGCTAGAATCATAGTGCAGGAATGAAAGATTAAACCAAGGGTTCTGAATGTTTATATATATTTATTACGTAAAAGCTAATAACTCAAGTTGTTAGAGCATAAAAGTGGCAATAATACTTAGCTTAGGGGGTGATCAGATGCACAACAACCGCTGGTACTATGGAGTATTTGATAGCCTTCTCCATTGCACTCTAACAATAACAAAACTGAAGAGAATATAACAAAGCCTCCTCTTTTGTGCCCCAAACTATCGCATGCAACCAATTTAAACTGAGAAAAGTAACAAATTATAGCAAGCAATCAATTCAAACCCATAAAAATAAAACCTACCTTGTTCACTTTAATTCACAATCAGTAATCAGCACCATCTTCATCCTTAACAGCTCCAGGCACACTGCGAACTGAAATATCAACAACAAACATTCAATCAGAAATTAAAATAGGGAATGAATCGCAAATCTGTGAGCTCATTAAAGAGTAAAGAATTAATATACGACATGAGGTTGAGCACAAATTAGTAGTTCCTGATTCAAGAAGAAAATGTAGCAAATTAATAAAAGGGGAAAAAAAACAGGAAAGAGCAACACCAATACCAAACCGATATTTAAACTGAAATACATAATCTAGCAAAGAGTAAACATGCACCGGAAGGATTTCTGGTATCTGAGACAGTCCAAGCGATGGCCTTGCTTACCCATTCTCCATTATACGCAACAATTGCTTAATCCGAGCTCAAGTTCTCAATCCGCAGCCCGAGACAACTGCAACCACGCACAACGACAGTAAAATCTGATTTTCTAACCCCAGGAATACAGCCATAACAGAAAAAAAAAAAGGGAAAGAAAAGGAAAATGATAAACCCAATTTCTAAAGCAATAAACCCGATAAACCTGATTTTCTAACCCCAGGAATACAGCCACGCATCTGTATTGATTGAAGCCATCACCAATAAACCCAATTTCTAAATCAGCTATACCAACAAGAGCACATGGATTAATCGAATACAACAAACCTCAAGCGGTAATAAAAAAACGATCATAAACCCTAACAATGAGCCAAATCGATGAACAGTTTGATGAGGAAATAAAAAAAACCATACGAGATATCTAGAAGAAGAAGAAGAAAAACCCTTAACTAACAACAAGGCCGATAGATCTTTAGTAGGAAAAATATATTGGAGGAGTTATAGAGTTGGTAAAGGCAATAGAAGTTTTGATGAGTTTTTGAGAGAAAAAAACTAGATGAAATGAGTTAGATGGCAATGAGTGAATGAGAAATGAGGAAATGAGGAGGGAGACGGTATGAATGGTTGAGAGTGTGAGAGGAATGGAGGGCAGGGATGTAAAGGGGATCAACGGTTGAGGAGGCATATGGTGAGACTATTCATAAGCACAGTGTCTTGAGGTTCTCTCTTTTTAAAGAGTATTGAATTATAGGAGGCTTTCTAGTTTCGGCAAGTTTATAAATCACTTTTGGATTAATAGTGAATCTTTTGTAATAAATGGTTATATTTTAGTCGTATCAAAATGGTCATTATTTTTGCCTAAAAATGGGCACTATTAACCAAAAAATGGTCAAATTATTACGGTTGTATCGTAAGACGGTCGTTAGTAGTATTTACGTTCTAGATTGGTGACGGTTAAGTAAGGGATTTATAGGAAAGGGTAAGAGAATCAAAATGATTCATTTTCTTTGTACACTCAATCATTCCCTTTCACCCTTCCTTACCCTTAAACTTTTGTACATTCATTCGCTTACCCCCTCTTTAAGGTAACTCATTCCATACCTCATTAGACCTAACCACCAGCAACCATCCTGACAACCACCAACCGTGATCACAAACTATCACCACTACAACCAAACAACCGACGTTGAAACGGAAACCTTACCAGCAACATGCGTTGGAGTCTTCAACCACTACCCTGCGGAAAACTGCATTACAAAACTCCACCTACCTCCATAAACACCAACCCAAAACCTCAAAAAAAAAACCCTTATGTCCACTTGAAATCGGCTCCTCCATCTTCAAAATTGCCAGAATTTGGTATTTTTTTGGAGGTTTTTTATTAGTATATATTGAGGTGGGTGGGGTGTCGTATAAGGAAAAGAGGTTCGTACGGTGGTGGAGGTAGGTAGGAGAATTTGTCCATAAGATTGGTTGTGGTGTTGTGAGGGCCTTGAAAACTAGAGTTTTGGCCTTGGTTTTGCTCATAAGATCTTGAATGGTCAAGCTTTGGTGGAGGTTGTGATAGTCCATAGACCTTAATTAGACTCCTCTAATTAGTTACTAAATTACTTGTTAATTTAGTGTTTAATGATCTATGTAACATGCATGCAAATATAAAGACATTATATAAGAGAAGAAATTTCCTCACATTGAAATGGAAATAAATGGGCACAATAAGAACTCCTTCTTATTGATCTTGAGCTATAATCAAGGATGATCTTAGAACAATCTCCAAAGTAGAATACTCCCTCCGTCCCGGTCATTTGTTTGCCTATTCCATATATGGGTGTCTCAGTCATTTGTTTGTCTTTCTATTTTAAGATAGATTTTAAGTGACAACTTTACCAAACTGCCCTCATATTATTTAAGACAACTTCATCAAATACACCCATGATCATCAGTTCATTACATCAAACCTAATTCCCAAAATTTCCTTCTCTCTTATTTCTCAACCCTAGTTCATCATATCCGCCGAAATCCCCAAATTAATTTCTTGCAAAATTCATCATTCTCTCTTATTCTCAACCCTAATACACCGTATTTTACTTTTGTTCTTTGAATTTCGAAATCGATGGAGTGTAATTTCGTAAACCGTAATCACTTGTTGGTATATCTTATTCTTCTCTTGACTATTGCGAGTTCAATTATGTTATTTTTATTAAATTTATGTTGAATTTTTTTAAACTAGGTTTTCTTGTGATCTTGATGACGATTTTTGAATTTCTAAAGATATGCGATTTATGTCTTCTTCATATTCAGTTGTCGAGGTCATCATATCCATTATTTTTTTTATAAAAAGTGAGATTTATACTGTTAATTTTGGATTTTTGGAGGTATACTTTGTTGAAATGTGATATCTGTTGCTAAAGTTGGAGTATTTGATTTGAAAATTGTTACTGTTACTCTTAGATTGTGGTTGCTCTTACATTATGGTTATTGTTTGAATTGTTGGTTGGATTATTATGCTCAAAAATTTTGATTCTTTGTTGTTGGGTAGCATCTGGGTATTTTTTTGCAGATTACTATGATACCTTTTGGTAAATTGTGACGTGTTGATAGTTTGAACTTCTATGTCTTAATCCCTTCTCTTCGTTTCATATTTTTTTGATGTGTGTTTGTTAAAATTTGTTATTGTCAATTTGTTGCTCCATAAGAAACAAGCTACTGCAATTAACATCATGAATGTCACAATGCATGGTTCTTATCTCTAAGGCTCTATCTTAGGCAAGTCAACTAAAGAAGCCATTTCTTACATGTCTTTTAAGGGAAGGTTATGATCATCATCATCAAAAAGAGGATGGAGTGTGACTTTGTCCATGAAAGCTCCATGCTCTGACTTTGTCTTTAATAATTCAAAAAAAATGGTTATATTATGTGAAATGTTTTGGTTTAAAAAATGGTGATGTTGTTGAGAAAGTTGAGTTCTTGGTGTATATCTGGATAAGTATGTGTATATCAAGTTTAACTTGGCGGTGTGGTGGTGTTGTTTGTGGAGCTGTTTATGATTTAGCTTAAGTTGGGTAGTTACCCGTAACAATTAATATGGTTCCTGATATTGAGTCACAAAAAGAAGATGTTAAGAATTGGAATGGTTCAAAACTCCCACGCCTTAATAAAAGAATCGTATCATCCATGACTCGTCGATCAGTTGCTGCACACCCTTGGTATGACCTTGAGATTGTCAGTCCATTCTTCTCTTCGTAATTTTGAACTTGTGATTCATGTATCTTAAACTATCTTTTTGTGTTTGTCTATATATGGGTTAGTGTGAAAAACAGATGATGCCGCATTGCCACCTCTACTATGTAGTGACGAGGCCATTTTGTTAGTGAACAACAAACATGACGCCACCACTCTTACTAATCACGAGGCCATTCAAATCGCAATTATGAATGCCCATTTGTGTTCTGAAAGTATCTTTGTGCCTTTTGTTAGAATGTTGAGCTTTCATTCCAGAATAAAAGAGTGCTTCATATTATTCATACACCATATTTTTTAAAAACAAAAAAACTTATAGGATATTAATAGTATATATAAATACTATGATATATATATATATATATATAGGATATATAGTATGATATTATAATATATATATATATAGATATATATATAATTAGGATCATGTGAGTCCACCCTATCTTTTTGAGTCCGTGAGTCCAGGATACAATATCACAAGTTATACTAAACAGTATCACGGGTTATACTGTACAATATCACACCACTGAACATAAATTTTGCCCACTATTACTAACTTTTTTTTCTCAAACTTTTTTCACACAAATTGATTCCAGTATTTAAGCTCCGACAAACACCATCATTCTCTCACCCTTGCATGCCGGAAAGTCACTATTGTCGGCGTTTCACCGAAGTGTATTGTATATAGCTTCTTTTATCCTCTTTCCTCTCTACTTAGCATCTTTGCCTCCAACATTCTTCTTCATAACCAACGACGAGATCCCTAATTTAACAATGGCAATTAAATTTTTTATTTTGATTGGTGGTGTGAGCTTCGAGTAGGAGTAATGTGTATGGGTGAAGGAATATGGAGATTGGAAATAAAAAACATAGGATAAATAATGGGTGATGGCAATGGTGGATAAATGTTGTTTGTGTCATCTATATGCTTGGATTGTCATCGGTATTGGTGGGTGGTGGTGGTCGTCAACGGCGAGTAGTATGGCATAAAATATTTTTAAGCCTTTTGTGTTGTTTTAATTTTTTCGTGATATTGTTTAGTATAACCAATGATATTGTTTTGTATATTCTGTGATATTGTATAGCTGGACTCACGGACTCAAATATTTAGGTGGACTCACCGGATCTTGCCTATATATATATATATATATATATATATATATATAGGCGGGATCTCGTGAGTTTAGTTCTTACGGTGAGTTGGTACTCACAAATCTCATCCACTAAATAGGAGGAAATGAATGGCTAAGATTGGCTTAAAAAAACAAGGAAAGAAAGCCCAGCTGTGAAACACGAATTCTCTGTCCTTATATTAATCAGCCCATGAAAAACTCACTAATCAGTCTTCATGCTCTAAAACAGACTAACACCATTAATTAGTGACTCAAGTGAATTTTTTGGGGGAAAACACAATTATAATAACAAAAGAACCCCAATTTTATGGTTCATTTTACGCAAGATCATAAAATGCAAGATAAAAGTTGAAGATAAATTGTTTAATTTCAGTGCAAGCATGGTGTAGGTGGACGAAGGAGAGCGACGATGCTGCTGCTATTGTGCAGACCGAGACGAGGCCACGGTGACTGGAGAGCGAAGCTAACGACAGAGGAATCGATGATTATCATGTTGGAGCAGAGTCGAGTCGGATGAGCACGGTGGTGAAGAAAGGAGAACAAGGCGAGTTCAGGGGCGGATCTAGGGTGGGGCCAGGTGGGGCACGTGCCCCACTTGATTTCTAGAATGTTTCTAATATAAATCTAAACCTGCTATATATTACAAGTAAATTTAAGTGTCTTAGTGGTTCACACATGTCACATGTGTCCTTTTCCCAAGAGACCTGGGTTCAACTCCCACTAGTTACTCTTTTTAATTAAATAGAGTACTAATATGATTTAAACCAATGTCATAATTTCAGTTGTAATGAGATTTGAACATAAGACCTCAAACTAATACTCCATAACTTCCTCAACCATTAGACTAAATTCCTTTATTAAGATACCCTTTATTAAGGAAAAAAATTGTGTAGATCAAACTAATTTTTTTTTTGCTTCTTACGTACAAAAGAGTTTTTGTTAAGATGGAAAAAATATACGAAAAAAAAATTGTGCCCCCCTTGTACTAAATTCCTGCGTTCGCCCCTGGGCGAGTTGGCCTGAATTCAACGGAGGGACAAGGGCATACGATGATTCTTAATGGTTGTTAATGGGCCTGAACTTTGCATTGAGTTGAAATTTCACGGGGAGCAAAGAAGTAGCCTTTCGGTTTCGGCAACTCGACGATGCTTGGTGCGTGGTGATGGAGCGGCGAAATGGTTGGAAGTTGGTTTTGAAATGGGCTTGATTGGTAGCAGGAAGGCCGAACGATTAAGGGTGCTCGGAATAGACAGGGGAGTCATAACTGATGAAGGAATTAGTAGGAACTTTGTATTTTAAGTAATAATGTACCAAAAAAATAAATAGAAGTTGACAATTTTGGCCTTTGTGATGGTAAGATTCTACAGACGTTGCCTCTTTAAATTTCCATGACCATCGAAAATTATTTAGGAGCTTTAAGAAATTAGTATAATGAGTGAATATTAATAAAACGGGTGACAAATACGGCTTAATAAGAGTTATAATTATGAGTGAAAAATAGTTAAAATAATGTGTTATTCTATTTTTACCCTATCTTATCTCATTATTGTTCTATTATTACTAACTTGTGTTATTCCAATGTTACTCTATTGTTACCATGTGTTATTCCAATGTTATTCTATTGTTACTTTATTGTTACTATGTGTTACTCCTATGCTATTCTTGTTTGTGTTACTCCTTTGTTATTCTTGTTTTATTCTTGTGTTACTCTTTTGTTATTCTTGTGTTACTCCTATGCTATTCTTGTTTGTGTTACTCCTTTGTTATTCTTGTGTTATTCTTGTGTTACTCTTTTGCTATTCTTGTGTTACTTCTATGTTGTTCTTGTGTTACTCTTTTGTTATTCTTGTGTTACTCCTATGCTATTCTTGTTTGTGTTACTCCTTTGTTATTCTTGTGTTACTCTTTTGTTATTCTTGTGTTACTCCTATGCTATTCTTGTTTGTGTTACTCCTTTGTTATTCTTGTGTTATTCTTGTGTTACTCTTTTGTTATTCTTGTGTTACTCCTATGTTATTCTTGCGTTACTCTTTTGCTATTCTTGTGTTACTCCTATGTTATTCTTGCGTTACTCTTGTTTGTGTTACTCCTTTGTTATTCTTGTGTTACTCTGTATTAATCTTGTGTTATACGTTCTATGTTACATTGCGTACTGATACGTTATTACTCTATCTTATTCTTGTGTTACTTCTATGTTACATTGTGTTACTCCTTTGCTATTCTTGTGTTACTTTTATGTTATTCTTGTGTTATTCTTGTGTTACTCCTACGCTATTCTTGTTTGTGTTACTCCTTTGTTATTCTTGTGTTATTCTTGTGTTACTCTTTTGTTATTCTTGTGCTACTCATGTGTTATTCTTATATAACCCCGTTGTTACTCTGTCTTATTCTTGTGTTACTTCTATGTTACATTGTGTTACTCCTTTGCTATTCTTGTGTTACTCCTTTGCTATTCTTGTGTTACTTCTATGTTATTCTTGTGTTATTCTTGTGTTACTCCTATGCTATTCTTGTTTGTGTTACTCCTTTGTTATTCTTGTGTTATTCTTGTGTTACTCTTTTGTTATTCTTGTGTTACTCCTATGCTATTCTTGTTTGTGTTACTCCTTTGTTATTATTGTGTTATTCTTGTGTTATTCTTGTGTTACTCTTTTGTTATTCTTGTGTTACTCCTATGTTATTCTTGCGTTACTCTTTTGTTATTCTTGTGTTACTCCTATGTTATTCTTGCGTTACTCTTGTTTGTGTTACTCCTTTGTTATTCTTGTGTTACTCTGTATTATTCTTGTGTTATACGTTCTATGTTACATTGCGTACTGATACGTTATTACTCTATCTTATTCTTGTGTTACTTCTATGTTACATTGTATTACTCCTTTATTACTCCTTCGTTATTCTTGTGTTACGTCTACGTTATTCTTGTGTTTTTCTTTTGTTTTTCTTGTTTGTGTTACTCCTTTGTTATTCTTATGTTACTCCAATGTTAAATTTTTATCAAATTATTAATGCTTTGATTTAGGTAAAGTACATCAATGTAAGGAAAATAGAAAAAACGATATATTAAAATGACCAAAATACATGAATTTATGAACTAGCGCCACTTTTGGAACTAACGAAGTTGACTCTAAGCACTAAATATTCAAACGACACAAAAGTTTAAATTAATCATTTATTTGATCTTTATTTTTTCGTGTATGTAGGATCACAATGCTCTACCATTTTGAGCTAATAGACGTCGTAGTTCATATAAAGTCACATCTAGTAATATCGTTGATACTAACTAAAATCTAGAACGAATATAAAACTTAAGAATGTTGTAAATTGCAGTGGTATGACATCATGGCATCCCCAACAGGTTTATCTGCAAAATACCATACTCTTACAAAAAATGCAAAGATAATAAAATTTAGGCCAAAAACTATAGTTTCATACATGCTCTTTCTTTTTATCACTCTCAATTTGTGGCATGATACTTCCTCCTACAAAAGAAACACCGACGCCATAATTTTGAGCATATGCGTCTTAAATGATATTCCTGTAATCTACATCAAAGTTCCCAATTACATAAAAATGTCACCGAACTCCCTCATTTGCACACTTCCTACAATAAAATAAACCGACCTCAAGGGCTATGCAAACTTAGTTCATCCTCTGATGTTGCATAAGGGATGTGAATCTTGTTTCAAAGTATGAAAGGGAAAATTAACCAAGGCTTCATCTAACACTAGGGAATCCAGGTCCTTTTTTGATTCAACATATCTTTCTTTGTTAGAAGCATCCACCAAGCAAACCACCGCATCAACCTGTAAGAGCAAGGAGGTCAAAGATGACAACTTGAATATTGATAAAATTTAAGATCATATAGAATCGGGGTAAATCACTAAGTCTAGTACGAGAGCGTCTCGCTGTTAGACAATCTCGGCTACTCCTTAATGTATGGACCTTTTTCATTTAATAAAAAGAGTAACTAGGAGAAAAGAGTAATCATCAAACTCTTTCAAAATCACTATAGTTCTCAATTTTAAAACATAATTTTAATAAGAATCATAGATTTTATATCATATCAAAACATTACTAAATATAAACAAAGCTCCAAAACTACGATAGATGATCCATCTTTTGTGTCAAGAGATGCTTGTGGACATAAACAAACTCCTATACATTGACGAGATAACTGAGGAGCAAGTACACGGTGGAAATATTAGGTGATTATCTCATATCAAGTCCATTCTACATGGACAAAATTTATAATCAATGTCCGATTAAATGACATGTCATCATCACAGCATGAAAATTGACATTAATTAATGTCCATGTTTCAACTAAGTCTGAGCTAATTGCAAAGATGAGCGTCTGCAACATAATTGAACTATGATCAACATACCACATTAAATCTCTAATCATCCCGTTATTAAATGTAATCCATCTCATAAGAGCTAAATTACACTTTAGTATTCATTAGTTTGATCAATTTAGCACAAAACAACAAAACATTCATGATAACCATCACAACTACACTAATCCGAAACATCGAAATTATCGCTACAGTCATAAATTTGATATCATCATAAACATGATAAAACTAACCATAAATGATATTCTGGCGTTCTGCCATTAAATTCAACTAATGCAGTCTCTAATAACAACCAAATTGCACGATAATAATCGATAGTTCTGTAAATTTACCAAGGATGACCGCTAAATTTATGAACACCATCAAGCAACGAAACAACTACACAAATCGGACGGAAAAACATATATAAATACCTTGAATTGCGAGCAGATAAGTATTTGAGAGAGGAAACGCAGAAAGAAGACGGAGTAACACTTGGGTAACAGATGACAGAGAAAAGAGAGAGAAACGATTAGACGATTAGTAAATATTAAGGTTGGCAGGAGAGAGAAATTGAAATAAAAATTGTTGGAGAAGGTGTTATAAACGAAGGAGTAAATTAAATCTAGGCCATTTATCTTAATTTAATCCAATGGTTCAAATTTGTGAGTACAAACTCACCCTAAGACAATAGACTCACAAGAACCCAATTCTATATATATATATATATATATATATATATA
>JAIUZE010025565.1:0-24115 GCA_022085475.1 Heliosperma pusillum | reverse complement strand
AGCCGATGATGAAGGAACAATTTCTTCCATTGGTTTCTCGGTTGTTGGTTCTTGAACCTCCGACAGATCGTAGGTTCTATCACTCGTCTTGTTCTCGAGAAATTCTTTCTCTAGAAACTTCGCACTAGCCGCAACAAAAACACGTTGTTCGGTAGGCGAATAAAAGTAATGACCAAACATTCTTTTTGGATAACCAATAAAGTATGTCTTGACCGATCGTGGGCCGAGCTTATCGTCAGGTCTCCATTTGACATAAGCCTCGCAGCCCCAAACCCGAATAAAGGACAAGTTAGGGACCGTTCCCTTCCATAGTTCATATGGAGTCTTGTCCTACAACACACTTATACGGACTTTGGTTAAGTATAGAGAGAGCACTGACATAGAGCATATCCCCATAATGGTCAGGTCACAACCGGGACCTCATCATGGACGAACCATATCACGCAATGTTCGATTTCTTCTCTCTCCGGTCGACACCACCATTCATTGTGGTTTTCCAGGTGGAGTTACTGTATACTACACCACAGTCTTTAAGGTGTCGATCAAACTCCTTCGAAAGATATTCGCCACCACGATCTGAACGTAGTGCTTTAATCTTTCTCTCCAGCTGGTTTTCAACCTTATTCTGGAATTCCTTGAACTTGTCAAAGGACTCACTTTTATGCTTCATTAAGTAGACATAATCATATCTACTCAAATCGTCCGTGAAAGTGATAAAATATCTATAGCCATCTCTAGCGTTGATTGACATAGGTCCACACACATCAGTACGTATGAGTCCTAATAGGTCAGCAGCGCGCATTCCAACACCTTTGAAGGAAATTCGAGTCATTTTGCCTATGAGACATGATTCACACGTGCCAAAAGATTCATAGTCAAATGGGGAGATAGTCCCATTATCAATGAGCTTTTTCACGCGTTTTTCATTTATGTGTCCCATACGGCAATGCCATAGATAGGTTTGATCTTTGTCACCAACCTTTGCTTTCTTATTATTCACATGCATTATCTCTGTGGTTTGATCTAAAACATATATTCCATTTATGGAAACAGCTTTACCATAAATCATATCGTTCAAAGAGAAAATACAGCTATTATTCTTTATTACAAACGAAAATCCGTCCTTATCAAGTACGGAAACTGAAATAATGTTCTTAGATAAACTGGGTACATAGTAACAGTTATTCAGAAATAACTCAAAACCACTAGGGAGTTGGATTACATATGTTCCCACTGAAACGGCAGCAACTCTAGCTCCATTCCCCACCCGCAGGTCCACATCACCCTTTGCGAGAGTTGTGATGCTTCTTAGGCCCTGCAAATGATTACACAGATGAGAACCACAACCAGTATCTAGTACCCAAGTTCCGAAACTTGCATGGTTAATCTCAATCATATGAATAAAAGATGACGTACCAACAGGAATGACGCGGCCTGATTTTACGTCTTCAGCATACACGGGGCAGTTCCGCCTCCAATGCCCAGACTTGTGGCAATGGTGGCACTCCACGTTATCTTTGCTCTTTGTCTTGCCTTGTGAGCTACCGCTAGTCTCACCAGGCCCACTCTTGACCTTTCCTGGCTTTTTGAACTTTTGCTTCCCTACAGCTAGGTCAGCTTGAGCCTTGCCCTTACCCCTACCCTTGTTGTTAATCATGAGAACGTCCTGTTTCACGCTCCCACTCAATTTCAGATCACTCTCGGTCTGTACGAGAAGTGAGTGGAGCTGATGAAGACTTTTCTTCATATCATTCATATAGTAATTTGCCCTGAAAAGGGCAAAACCATCATGAAGTGAATGGAGCACACGATCAATAATGATCTTCTCATCGATTTTACAACCAAGAGCCTCCAGCTTCTCGACATTCTCGATCATAGCAAGAATGTGTGGGCTAACCGCTTGGCCCTTCTGGAGTTTCGCTTCAAAGAAGCGACAGGTGTACTCATAGCTAACGATCCTCGGAGCTTTCGAGAACTCGTTAGAGAGAGTGGTGAAAATCTTGTTTGCACCCTGGGCAATGAATCGCCTTTGCAAATTTGATTCCATTGAAAAGATGAGTACGTTCTTTAACGCACCCGCCTCCATTACGAAATCACTATAAGCAAGTGATGCATTGGCTCCTGCATTGGGGCCTGGGTTAGTCGGTAGTGGCTCAGTCAAGTACTTGAGCTTACCGTCAGCAATGGCAGCATTCCGTAATGCCGCCTCCCAGTCCGCAAAGTTTGACCCATCATTCTTCAGTCGCGTGGACTGATTCATGTTGTCCATAAAGATCTTTAGCCAGGACTCGCGAGCGAGTGTAGCACTTGGCATTGGGTCGTCTGTACGTCCAGCCATTTGTTATTTTAAGCAGTTATATCTGTATATAACGTATTCAAGAAACTGGGAAAAGAAGAAAAATTATGATAAGTTTCATCGTTTTAAAAATTAAGTCTTAATGCAAAAACTGTTTAATGCGATGACTCAAGCATTTATACAATTGACCTCCCTCAAGAATTATATAAATGATCCCAAGACTCAATTTCTGTAAATTGATAAGCCAACCTTTTGGCTAATTCTACCTTTAGAATTCTCGGTCGATAAATTTCTGTAAATTCTATCTTATAGTCCATTATAATCCCGAGATATTACTCGTACTATAATGTTGAGATAAAATAGGTCAACACTCACTACTTACCCAACGTAGAAGGGGTCATATTATGACTTCCGACGAAGAAGGGGTTCATAGAAGTTTTTCCTATAAAGACTAATCTCAATTTTCATTTTAGAGGAAGATCCCATCATCTTAAATTTAATTCATTTTAAGTGAACAAATTCTAGCATTTCGTGAATGATTTAGACTAAGGTGATGGCCCTATGAACGAGTGACATCTGTATGTCTATGATGAAAATTCAAACTATATGAAACATTTTTCATGCATTTTAGGTGGTTTGGTTTAGGCGGAATATGATGCAGTTATTTAACATGTGAAAGAAAAACAAAAGAACGAAAAAAAAACGTAAACTATTACAACGGTCCTAGTGTGGCCTATCTACCAAAAAAAAACAGTAAATACAAGTTTGGAATCCATCCTTATGGACCCGAGAAGCTTGACTTTGTCTCATCTTGGTCCATGTAGCGGGAGTGAGCATCCGATCTCCGTCTCTAGTCTTCTTAAAATTACATTTAAAAATTACAAAATAAACCTATTTACATTCTAATTCCAAAACATAATTAAAAGAAAAATAAAAGGAGATTCGAGATCTCAAAATTACAACCAAACCATGTTTTCATCATTACGAAAACATGATTAACTAAAGCCACACTAGGTATTACATTTTTCAACCAATTGCAAAAATACGTAAAATAAATCATTCATTCATTCATTCAACAAAAATGCATCAACTATATAAATTAATACTACAAAACATAATTCATTAATTATGTTGATTAATTATCCAAACCACCATTCAAACCGATCAAAATTATGTGACAATTCCTTAATTGCCCACAACAATTTTAATCTTCCATAATCCATTTTTAAAATAATCGGGTATCATTATTGTGAACCTTTTCACAATAACAAACAAACAAACATTATCTTTATAATGTAAAAAAAAAAAAAAAAAAAAAAATTCTCTCTCTACGGATCCTTGTTCACGTGAACAGTACCAGTACCAAAACAATTTTTTTTTTTTTAACTTTCTTTCTAACGGTTTACGTCAAAAACCGGAAAAACAGTAAAATAAATACAAAAAAAACTGCTGTAAACAGCAAAAAAAAAAACAGAAATTTTTTTTTTTTTTTAACAGTAGCAGTACAGTAAAACGGGCAGCATGTACTGCAAAAAAAAAAATTCGGTGATGCCTATATTGCTAGATCGGTACAAAAATTCAATATCTAATCGTTATTAAATATTGATTCAAACTAGATTATTCAATTTAACCTTTTAAAATGAACATCTAAATCATGATTAAATCGATTATCCTTATATTCATTTAATGACAATCGCTTTGAACACCATTAAAATTGAATAATTATACATGATTATCAATTTAAAACAATGAGGCCGAAAACAATAGCAACAACAAAAACAAAACCGATTCCATCTTATTTTAATTTAATCCTTATCAAATTAAAACAACCACAAATTTATTATATTGAATTTTAACCTATTAAAATAACAATATCAATAAATCAACAATGGAAAAATAAAACCCTAAAAAAAACACACGGCTACAACAATAAAAAAAAACAGCCGTGACTATATTTTTTTTCGGTAATATCAAAAAAAAAAAATTTCTTCAAATTTATATTTCATAAAAATGAAAAACATATAATATAATTTTGTAGCCAAAAGCTCTGATACCACTTGTGGGAAATAACTGTTTACATCCCCTTAAAATTTAGGATTATAACAAAATTATATAATATGATTTGCTAGTCATAGATATGAAAACGATACAAATGTAGAGAAAATGAATTAAACCTTTGGTCCTTAGCAAAATCGGCCTAAGAACAGATATCAAAATAGATATCCTCCTAATTGTCTCACCCAAGATAGATCGAGATATGCCCTTCTCCTTTGCTAGAAAGATCGATTCAAAGTTACTGTTAACTTTTTAGGTTTTTGTGATTTTGTGTGATGGAGGCACAAGTGAGAGAGAGTAGAAATTAGGTTAGAAATTTCTCTCCTTACCCTCCCTTGTTCACGGCACAAGTAGGTTAATAATGAGGAGATTTAGTCTCCTCAAATAACTACCCATTGGCCGGAAAAACCTGAGTGTATCTGGACACTTTTTCCGGTCATTTTAGCTTCTAATATAATGTAATACATTATAATCGTCATTAGTCAAAGACCGACATTATAATACATCATTAATTATAAATATCCGTATATTTATAATTTTCCAATTAATTATAACGGTTTATGTTTAATTAGCTTACATTATATACAACAATTAAATATAACATTTTATATTCAATTTACGAATTACAGTTAATTCGTCTCAGCTAACTTTATTTAATCATTATTAAATAATTGTCTCATCATCACATTGACTAACCTTTTAGTCAAAAACACCGACTAACCTTTTAGTCATTTAATAGGGCATCAATATGATTATTTTCTCAAATAATCACATCTCTCAATCACATCCTATAGTGTGACTTTTAGGGACCAGTTGATCACCGCCATCTGTATGACAATAACGTCAAACTTATCTAGCAAGCCAACCGTTATCGATAAACGTTAATCAACTGATTACAATACAAAGTATACCCTGTGAACCTACAGAGATTTATTTTATGTTATTGCACTAACTGTGGAGGACACACTGCTCCAACTATATATATATATATATATATATATATATATATATATATATATATATATTGATTGATTACGATTATTATAGACAAGAATAAGGAAAACGAATATTAGGAAATATAACATAGAGTTCTTTAGATAGATATGATTTTTTGTATACTAAAGCTTGAATCATTCATCTATCAACACATCTCACTGAAAACAGGCACTATCTGTCAAAAGCTGAAAACGGATAGTGTCACTTTCACATTATGCAAGTGGGGGGATTTATTTGCCCTCCACTTGCCCTCCAAAATTATATATTGTGAGAGGGGTATTATGTCTTCAGCTTGTGACATGTGTTCTTCTATATGTAGGAAAATGGATGGTAATATTCTAATGTATTAAAGGTTAGCGATGGGGAGCGGCTTTTGATAGGGAGAGTTTTCAAGGGATGGTGACTTTAAGGGGGAATTATTATGATCAACATTGTTAGGATGACTGGATGAGATAGTTGCAGAAACAACTGACTACTTGCATTTCCCATATTTACCATCAATTAAATTGTTTTGGGCGGCTGGTTAACCTCGACGACGTTTTAGGAAATATCGACGACGTTTTCATTACGAAAGACGATAATGCCCTTATGCACTTAAACTCTCTATCTCTCTTCTCTCTCTCTCTTATCTCTAATTCTCCCAAAATCAAATACAATTAATTCAACTAAAAAATATTAAAAAATTACAACAACAATTTTACTAAATCGAACAACAACAATTTCACTAAATCGATTATCATGACGGACGAAAATCTTCGGTATGTTTACAAATTAATCAAAATTTAAATTTTTCATTTTTTTTCCCGGAATCCGTTAATTGTTTGTTTATACTTAATTAAGTTAATTGATTTACGTTACGTCTTAGTTAGTTAAATTCAAATGCGGATTTTTAAAAAAAAATTGGAAAAAATATCATGGTCAAACAAGGAACTGGATGTCATGGATCATGGCCAGACATTGAAAATCAACGTCCAGCCATGGCCAGACATCCATTTCCAACGTCTCACCATGGTCATAACACCCAGTTCTATGTCTGACCATGGTTAAGTCATGTAAGTTTAATGTCTGGCCATGGTCAGATGATATTTATTTTTTATAACCCCGTTTAATAACATTTTAGGTATGTAGATCATGATTTACTAATATATGTTAAATATTTAATGTCTAATTAGCGTCCTATTTGCATTGAACATGACCAGAAATTGAGGCTCTAAGGAGCCAATCAGTGTCACTACGCGGCTTCTTCCGCGGCTCCATCTCCGAACCATCCTGCAACCTAGAGTAGCGGCCTAAGGTGTCCCAGACTAACCTCTGAGACAACGGTAACTGGGATCTCGAGTTCGGTACGGACCGATCAACCATATCCTCCTCGCCCTCCGACTCCTTGTCCACCAAATCTCGTCCACAAAATCTTCTTCCCTATAAACGTTGTCGACCAAACCCTCTTCCTCGAAACCCTCATCGATCTGACGAACACTACCTCGTACCTCCTGTGACATCTCCCTCTCAGAAATACCGCTACCAACGGGATCAAATCTACACCGAATGACAATGTGAGGTATCCGTGCACTAGAAGGCGCCTCCCGAGCACGACGCTTTGAAGCCGTGACTCTCCGGTTCACCGTACGATCATCGAGAACCATAACGCTCTTTCCTCGATCTCCATCTGCATTAGACAATTTAAAACGTTGAAATAAGCGTTAATAATATTCCTAAAACATATTTTCATCCAACAAATTAATTTAATCAACTTAATTAACAAATTATGATAATATTTCAAAGAAACCATGGACGGACTTTTAATCAAAAAATCCAAACTATGGACGATTTTTTTTCTATGGAAATCCCACCATGGTGGGACGTCAATTTCAAACGTCCAACCATGGTGGGATTTCCAGTTTCTTCATCCCACCATGGTGGGACAACAATTTCACACGTCCAACCATGGTTGGACGCCCAGTTTTTTCGTCCAACCATGGTGGGATTTGGAGGGAAAAAAAGCCCCCATGGTTGGACGTGTGGTTTTTTCGTCCAACCATGGTGGAAAATTTTTTTCCTCCAAATCCCACCATGGTGGGATGAAGAACTCGAAAAAAAATCGTGAATTTGTTTCTTTATACAAACTATTAACACAAATCTAAACAACAAACAACAACAAATAAACAACATCACATAACTAAAAGTTTTTACAACAAATCTAACAACAAAACAAACAAAAAATTATATACAATAAGAAACTAACAACAATCTATTAGTTTAACTAAAAGTTTACAAATTAAAACCAAGAAACTAACAACAATCTAATCTATGTGAAAATTATAAACCAAAACAACAATCTAATTTACAATAAATCAAAGGATAAATAACTAGATCTAGGAAATTTTAAAAAAAAAGGAGGAAACATACCGGCGGCGGCGGCAGGGGCAGGGGCAGGTGGTGGCGGTGGGGGTGGGTGAAGATTAGTTGGTTGGGTTTTGATTTTAGTTGTATTTGGGAGAGAATAAGTGTAGAGAGAGGAAGGGCAAGGGCAATGGCAAGAGACGTCTTTTTTATGAAAAACGTCGTCGATGTTTTCTAAAACGTCGTTAATGTTTTACAATCCGGTTGTTTTGCTATCGTTAAAGTAAAGAGTAACAGACCCAAATCGTCAGTAAGTTGGATTTATCGGTTAATAAATTAACATGGATTTAATTTTTGACAGTCTTAAAATATCGAGCAAGAAGTTTGGTTATCAGACAGTAAATTAAAAATATCAGATAAAATAATTTTTAGATTGCTACCGAATCAAGTTTAAATTGGTTGCAAATGTAATCATCTAAATTTGATATTAGTTAAAAAGAAAACTATTATTATTTCAAAATATAAGATTTAAAAAGATAGAAATGATACTGAATAAATTTTCATTTTATTATTATTCGTTGAAGTTAAATCCTTAACCTCATAGTTAGTTTTATTTTTTTATTCTTCGAAATTTAAATTTGACATAAAATATTGACAGTTTGGAAGAGAACGAATTGAAATAGATTTATAAGAAATTTATTTAATTTACATTTTAATTAAAGATAAACTGTCCTAATTAATGATTAATTAACGAGGTCTTACAATGTGATTGTGTCTTTACTTATTTAGTTAACATTGATGATATCAACATTAATAATTATAAACGAGCCCAAACGACCTTCCGAGCCGAGCCGAGCCTTGCTAAGCTCGGGCTCGGCATGTTTCTAGCCAAGCTCGGCTCAAGCTCGAGCCGATTCCGATGGCTCGAGGAGCCATCTCTTATCATTTACAACCCTAGCATCACACTCAAACCTGCGACCTACTCAATAAACATCCATCTTAACCATCATTAGGACAAGAAGATACATCTTCATAGTTGCCTGTTAAATGTAACAAGCAACTTCTGTAATGAGCCATATCAACTACTCCGTATATCTTATGAAGTATTTTAGAATGACAGGAGCACTGTAATTCACCATGCCATTCAACATATGTAAATGTCGGATTAAAATAACTTATTCTTTCAAGGAAGTACTCCGTGTTAAACATTTTAGAAGTGGCGTAATATGTACCTTATAATACCGTTTAAGACATTAACCTGCATTAGGCAGGAGACATGGCAAACCCAGGAAGAGCACCAAAGAGAGCCGTGACATAAACTAACAGCAACAAAATCCTGAAAAGTTACAACGTTGCGCACAACTACAGCGTCTGATGCTAAAACTACAATGTGATAAAGTCAAATGGTTATTCATAATGATGCAAACCAACTAAACCGTAATATGCCGCTACAAGACACAAGTCCTTAAAATACAAACGCATATAGCAAAACAAGCTAGCCATCTCGCGGGTTACTTTGCTTTACGTCCTCATTTTCCTTGGTTAGATGATCGATTTTTGTCTGGAGAATGTTAATCATCGTCCTGGCACTCATTAGTTCAATCTTCAAAGATTCCTTCTCGATCGAAGTCCTATAGATTTCATTACGCAGCTCTTCGAAGAGCTTCAAGTAGCTTGGTGGAACATTGATGTCAATGACATTAGCTGGAGGGGGAGAGGGACGCTCCTTGGGCTCCACAGCTTCCAACAATGGCCACTCTAGGAGGGCAGATGAAAAATTTGTTGTCCCCGTGGATGATGAGCACGGTCCTTGGGTTCTCATGGTTGATATCTCTGAGGCATTCGAATGACACGTGTCAGGCTCGCTATGCCTTAAACGTTTGTTTGGACCAAGCGACAACGGCTCCGGATCAACCGTGCAAGGTACTGGACCATCCTCTCCCCTCTCTAACTTGCACAGAGGTGGAATCTCTTGAACTTCCATTGACAGCCCACAGCTTGTAACTGGGGCAGATTCGGAATTATTGATGGACTGCATAAAATCCTGAAACAAGAAATCAAATGGGTCAACAATCCCACCAGCCTATTTTAACCGCACTTCCTCCAGAATCTACCGAAGAGCAACTTCAACAAACAGGGTAGAGAACTAACTCGGCAGAAATGGAACATAAAAAAAAACCCCAACTAGACATTGTTCGGATAGCATATGAGAAAAGGAGAGGAGAGGAGGGTGGAGGAAGGGGAAGGGAATTTCGGGCGAACTGATGCACAAATACGATAACAAATTCAACTGGTCTAATAAACGCATGTGAATCAATGCGTGATTCCCAAGGGTACATGAGTGAAATTGGTAACCATTATTCTTTCAATTAAATTTTACATCACCCAAGAAGAATAGACATGCAAAGTCAAGAGCAGTTTTGCATAAATAGCAGAGGAAGGTAAAGCCCTGACTTAAAATTTGAAGTCAGCAACACTCTAAGCATTCACAAATGCGATAAGAAATTCGACTGATCTAATAAAAACATGTGAATCAATGAGTGATTCTACATAATTCTTCGTAACCATAATTCTTTCAGTGAACTTCAACATCATCCTTCCACCCAAGAAGAATAGACATGCAAGTCCAGAGCAGTTTTGCAAAGAGGCAAAGCCCTGGCTTAAAATTCTGCGTCTAATACAACAGCTATAAAAATTTGAAATCAGCAACACTCGAGTATTCACAAAAAACTGTTTTGACAATAATTTACCATCGAGTTCACTCGCATTGACATATTACACTAATCAAACAGTCCAACAACCACCATTCTCTGGAATAACTGACCCAGAAACTTTCATATATAGGCATGAGACCTCTATTACGATCTTAACTTTAGAGATACTTAGAGAGGGAAAACGAAAAGGCACGATAAATTGTAGCCACGCAAGAAACGATAACTATTGAATGATAGCAACAAATTTCAAACCCTTCCAAAGCGCACTCATACTTCAATACGTAAACAAATAATAATTTATGCAAAGCATTAATTTTCAATAATGACAAATAAAATGTTTTCATTATAAATTTGAGAAAATTATAAATAAATAAATAAAATTTATCATAAGCTTTGTGACAAAAAAAAAAACTCCATTTTTTTTAATGACATTTCGGATTACAAGGTGAGCTTGACATCAATATTTACAAAAATATATTAGCTTATAAATTATACCACTAAATTTCTTATGAAAAGATCTTTCATATAATTATGCATTTTATAATATTCATTCAAATACTACGAGAGATATTAAAGAGGGAAATGAGTGTCTCGAAATGTGAGGCTAAAAAATTAATAAAAAAAAGGTAGTATTTTGATTAATATACATTTCATGACATAACTCAATTATCTTGATTAGTTTTGCAGTTTCAAAATACTTTCTTGAATCAAATACAAGATGAGAAACGTGGAAATTAATGGGTTGTCAATTTACTAGAATATATATCGTGCAGAGATATACTAGTGATATATCAACTATGCAAACCAAAGCGGACTGTATGAAATTTGTGGTTCCTACAGCCTCCTGGCCCCAACGTAGGCTATATGGCAGACAGATCATGTCATCTTCAGAGGTGGCTAGACAAAAAATATAATAGTGATCCTGCTCTTTTCACAATACGTAGTTCACTCTTGGAAAATGCAGGGAAGTAGTTCCATTGGAATTGGTATTCTTTTCTGGGAACAGCAAAACTACTTATCTATAGATATCCGTTACAACTTACAGCTTGTGAACATCTTACCGATGGTACTACACTATTACCCTTAACAACACAGCCATTGTTTTGGAGTTTTTTTTTCTTTGGGAGAGTCCTCTAACCTGGAAACAATAACTTTGATCTCACTGACTAGATTCAGATACATACTACACAGGAGATCCTCCGATTCTCCTACGCAGTAGTTGACATCACCTTCATTTCATTCTTAGATTTCAGCAACGTCATCCCACAGTGATATATCCACAATTAGGAATTCGATAACAAACCAGTACTCACATCAAGCTTTTAAGACTGAACATATGTGAAGGATTGGAGGTTTATAATAAACAAACACGAGACATATTAATCTTTTTTGAATGGAAATAAAGTTTTTGGCTCACCACATCAAATCAGAATCTTGAATTATATAGTATCGTCACCAGATTTATTAGCAGCAAACCAGTGCAAATTTTATGTATCTGAACACCCATGTTCTTTCAAGATATTGACCTAATAAACTATACCAGTCTACCCAAAAACTTGCTAAAAAATTGAAATAAATGGATATATACCACAGTCGATCGGCAGGTCTCACCTCTCAGGATTCTCATGATAAGCTTATTTGAGACAATCTCAAATGAGGAGATATCAATATACAATAGTTACCAAACAACAATAATAACAACATCCGAGCCTTAATCCAAAATAATGCCAAGTCCGGCGGACACGAGTCATCCCTCGAAACCATCAGTGACCAGTTGCATACATAAAATAAAAGAAAAGAAAAATAATAGAGAAAAGGGAAGGAAAACATGATAGCAGGTTGATCTAAACATAAAGCTATGAAAATCATAAAATTGTAATAATAAATACTAAAAGAAAAATGAATTGTAAAGAAAAACTTAAATCATTTTACAGAAATTTAGGAATAAGGAATAAATTCATATCAATAAACTTAAATACTAAAACACAAATGAATTGTAATAATAAATAAATAAATACCATGTGTAAATAAAAGGCAAAGAATTTAAATATTGAGGATCACAATAAAAGGATAATAGTGTAAAAAGAGTTTAGCATTTTAAAGTAAACCAAATACAAAGTATTATTTAAAGAAAATGACTAAATAAAAGAATAACTAAATTTAATAAGACAATTATAATAATAAAGCTAAAACTCAAACCCCATCCTTCAAACGTACTTTTCCCCTCCACAATGTCTTCTCCGGTGCCATATATTCTCTAATCCCACGGAACCTCATATCGTTCTCAACCACATTAATATGAGAAAATGGTTCTAATTATCAAGCGAAACAATTTTATGATGGATCTTCACTTATATTTAGAGCAATTAATGGTGAAAGTTGACATAAGTCAATCACCAATCAAAACGGGATTATAATAATGGTATAGAGGGTAGTGCATAACATGCAAGACACACCACATTCCTTTGGGATTGCCAGATTGTCGGAATTATCAGAAAAGTAAGAACATAACAAATGGGAGGTGACACATCGGCTGCTGGATTCAATCAACCCAGACTACGGTCGCAGATCAACTAATTGAACGAAATAGAAAGGAAATACATACTTTGTACATCAGTTTTGATAAGTTCTTATTCCTTCAACTTTAGAAAAATTCCTTATTTTCTGTGAAATCTAAAAATTCCTTCAATTAAGGAATGTGCAAGAGAATCGACAAACATCACAAGATAAAAGTCATCCTCGCTTGAAGTAGATTACAGACATTGCTTTCAATGATACCCCTCAGATAGGAAGATTCCTCTCGTGACAACCAGTACGCCATAGCCTTACCCCCCAGGCCCCCACCCCGATGGACAAAAACAACCTAATGGACCCATGAGTAATTTATCTATAGAATGTGAATAAATTATCGGCTACACAGTCAAAAAGGTTCGTGTAAAATAAATCAAACACTGCACTCAGATAGTCAGATATACGCACAGGTTATAAAATGATTACAACAAAGCCTTTGTCCCAGCATAGGTAGGGGTCGGCTAACATGAATCGTCATGAGCCTAGGTTTGAACCTCAAAAAATTCAGACATTCAAAATTCAGTGGTCTAAAAACTAAAATTTATTTCATTTGCCAATTTTAATCTCCATCACCTCACAATAACCTCAGCAACTGGTTAATTACTAAGAGAGAGAACAGTAGAAGACTTCAAAGTAGGTGACCATAAATTACTAACAGAATAATGGTAGTTGATCTCAGCAAACCTAATTACCTTACCAAATTACAATCAGATGCATAATAAACTCCTTCTATAATGCAACTATTGCCAACTCTAAAATAGATGTTATATATATGCGGGTGACTGCTAAAGCCTTGACAAACCTAACGCAATGAAATAGTAGATAGCTGGTCATGTTTCCCTCAAAAGATAAACTTTCAATCTTGAAGAAGACTCATATAAACTAATCTGGTTAATTAAACATATTAATGACCATCAGCAGCAATATGTAAGGCAGATGATTACAAATATTTAGCCTGAATTTAGACAAAGTGCAGCAACAGATTACAAAAGAGAACTGCTTTTTTATATGGTACTTGTATAATTCTGTAGCCAGATTTCACCAAATAGAAATAGTAGCATGGACATGAGAGAAGAGACAAGCAAGCAAATTAGAAAGGTGCAGATACTTATGTCCATTTGATTAGATGATATGATAAAGCTTTTTTTATTGAGGATGTAAGGAAAATTTGATTTGGTAGGTATTAGTCTCAACATGATAACACATGCTACCTACCTATGTAATGTTACAAAGACAATATTTCTACTGGTTAACAATGTAAATAACCACAATCCACGGAGTTATAACAAAACTGAGCTCACCTCAACACGTGCGTCATCATTACCTGCAGCATCATCATCACCCTCTTCGCCAGGGACTAGGCCTGACTCATTCTTGTCCCACTCTTCCTCAACAAATGGCCCATATTGCTCCCCAGGCTTGAACCCTGGACCACTTTTCTTCAAAATTTTGCACAACAGATATGCGTCCTATCAATTCAAAATTGAACAGAAATTTAGTTATTAATATTATCACATAATGCTGATATACTTCATATCAATATGGTAAGTATCTCTACCAACTGATATGGTGTGATGTTAAATTGTTAATTCTCTGTAAATGCTAGTACTTGAAATATCAGAAGAACTATGAAGTCAATTCGACAACAATAAAAAAGAAAGCATATCTTACTAGTCACAAGTAATTAGTGGCACAGTTATGAATACCAATCAGACTCAACGAAAAATTGCTACGACCCACTAAATCAACTGACTACTACTAATTCAAAACATAAAAACAATGGAGTAAAACTTAGAAAGCCATTTTCAAGATGACCCACCAGAGCTGATGGCCAAAAATGCAATATTAGATATCATTTGGGGGAGGGAGCTAATAAATTTTACAAAAAAATTATGAAAGCACAAATATTTCAGGAAACAGCAAACAAAAGAAAGATAGGGTCCCTCAATATAACACTCGTCTGAAGAGACAAATTGAACCTCCTATTAGACCAAGGAGCGTGAAGGGGAGAAGACCACTATCAACATTATGGAATTCTGGATACTTTTGATATCCACCTCAAACGAAGTGTAGCAGAGAAACAAACGCAAGAAGACACTCACCAACAAAAACAATGTTCCAGAGACATTTCATAACCTATAGTGACTTAATTTTGAAAGCTACGTCATCCTTATTCCCTCTATTAGAAACAACGAAAAATGCTCGCAACTATCTGCAACTAACAGCTCACTCGTACGTGAAATAAAACACCAAGTAAGAAATGAGCTTCCGTATCTTACCATTGCAACACCACTTTTGGCAAGCTCTTCGTCAGTTAATCGATATTCATGCATGACCCAATTAGTGCGCTTGCCGCATGGGGCACGTCCACTATAAAAAACAAGGGTCTTCTTCATACCAACTGTGCGAAGGTTATGTATGATGGGACGATCATTCCCTGTGGCCTTCCAATACCCTTTTCCTGTAGCCCGATTTACTCTGGAACCATTAACGTACTTTCTATCTTGTACGCCAAAAAAGTACCATTCATTGTCTCTGCTCTTCAGCTTAGACAAAGCTGCGACGAATGGCAGGGAAACAGAACAGATGAAGAACTATTGATGCTCAAGAATGTTAAGAGACTGTAACAACTGGAATACAACACATAAACAACCACATGAACCTCCGGTGCAAAAGAAAGCGTCACTGGAATTCAAGTTTTAAAGCTGAAGAAATCCACATGATAACTCAATTGTTTTAAACACATTCCCACCATAAACTATCATCGACGTAATTTCACATAGGTACTACTCACTAACAAGATTCACAAATTTTTGTTCAAGACAAAAGCCTCACTGGAATTCTAGTTTTAAAGCTGAAGAAATCCATAAGATAACACAATTTTGTTAAACAAATTCACACCATAAACAATCATGGACGTAATTTCACATAAGTACTAGTCGGCCTAACAAGATTAACAAATCTTGTCCAAGACAGTCTTGTTTAAGAAGGAATATCTATCTTAAACTTAAAACGGGGCAAAAATACAGATGGGACAAAAGCGGGGGGATGCCGATTAGCAAATAGCTTGTCCATCTATCTAAATAGGGTACTATTTGATAAGCTTTAAGCTTAAGACGGATATGCGTGTCTTAATTGAGACCGATTAGTTAGTTGTACTTGTCCAGAACATTTCATTTCTATTGTCAAAGTAGCAAATTGACAACAAAAAGAACAAAACAATTCAATTCTATTGTTTTGTAAGAATAAACCTCTACTGGGTCTACTCTTTTGCTGACAAAGCGTATTGGACTGCCAAAAACAATTAAAATGCGACAACGAATGGGAATTTTCCTGGCCACTGTCCATCCACTCCACTAGAATTAAAAGAAAAAAATTAGCGACAGAGGGATTACTGACCAGGAAGGTCCCAAGGTTCGGACTTGTAGATGTCGGTTTCGGAAATGGCGTCGAAGCGGATAGGTTTGGCACAAATTTTGCGTTTGAGGTAGTAACTAACGAGCTCCTGATCAGTGGGGTGGAATCTGAAGCCGGGAGCAAGCGAAGTGGCGGTGGCCGCATTTGGCGGCGGCGGTAGAATCATCGTCGGCGTAGGCGGGGGAGCTACAGCCAGCGTTACCGGCGACTGCGGCGGCTCAGTTCCCATCGACGATGCCGTCGTCTCGAATAGGGATAAGAGCTGAATTTTCGCTTTATTTAGTTTCTACCCTTTTCACTTGTCTTTTAAAATGGTGCACTGGTGGTATTTAGGAGAAAGGGAAAAGAAAGAAAAAAGAAAGAAAGAAAAAGATTTGATTTTTGTTTGTTTGTTTCAGTTCACAAGACAAGTTAGAAGAGGAGTGGAGAGGAAGAAAGAAGGTGGGTGGGATTGAGTAAGGGTCAAGAAAAGGCGAGAGAGGCGTGCCATTGAAGTTAAGCGGCTGCTTCTTCTTCTTCTGCCTCTATCATCATCCACGCCAACTATGTCTAGTGATATCCTTCAATTATTTGTCTCTTTCTCTCTATTAACGGGATATATTACCAACTAGGGAGAATCTCGTACTTTGCACCATAAATTTATGATTTTTTTTATTTTATAGTACGTTTTTTTTCATTCGAAAACATTTTACACGAAATTTTTCACTTGATATCTTCAGTAGAAATGGATTCTCTTCATTTCTTTTTTGTTCATTTCCCCTCACAAACATTATTATATTATATATTCTATTCTCATTCATTTACCTTTACATTCCCAAGAAAATCTACAACCATAAAACCACACTAAACTAATTTTTTCAATTTCTCACTATTCAGACCATCCCCAAGCAAGGGTCACACTAACTAGGTCACCACCAATTTTTACTCTTAATCACTCCATAACTACCTTGACCCATTTATACCTCCCAAGCAGAAAGTCATGACCTAGGTCACCAACCCAATAATTTTCCACTTTCTAACATTTTTAATCACTTTCCACATTTTCTACCCCACCTATTTACACCCTCCCATGTAGACTACTACTATGTTTTTTTGTTTTTTTTAATGGTGTGCCCAATAAAAATTGGACACATGTAAGGTCATGGAATATCCCAATTGCTCCAACAAAGGTCACAAATTGACCTCTTCAAGGGCAAGGTCATACTAAATTCTTCCATAATCTTTAATTAACATGCCCCAACAAGGTCATGACCTCCCTCATGACCTTGCTTGGGGATGGTCTCAATCATAGTATCATACTCAAAATCAACCAATGGCTTTTCCTTCAAAAAACACCAACCGATGGCTTTAATTATGGATGGAAATTTAAACATGTAAAATGTATCTAGTTTGATAATTATAAACTATTGACCAAATTGATGGTTTTTCCAATGATTTGGGCAATTTATTGGTTTAGTACTCCATATAATTTTAAAGATACTAGGGTTTGACGATGGTGGTTAAGGGTGGTTCGTTGGTGGTTGACCATGACATTAGGGGTGAGTAGAGGGGCGGCCCGACAGAGAAAATGTCGCGGTGACTGATAGCAAGGAGTGGCGGACGACCAGTCGAAGACGTGTTGTTGCGCGGTTTTGATTAAGATGATTAGAGGTTTATAAACTTATATCGTCATTTCATAAAACATTTCTAATTAACCTAATTACATTTTTAAACCTCTCTAATCATCTTCCAAGCAAGGGTTTGTTATCGTTGAGCATTCAGGATCTCTCTTTTCCGCATTAATCACGTTAGTAGGTGTTTATCATTCTTAATCAGTTGTTTATTGTTGATTAATGAATTGAAAACCCTAATCTGGGTAATTTGGGGGAAATGGGTTAAGTAGGGATTATTCTTTATATTAGTATTGTTGTGTATGATTGTTAGGTAAGGAATTTGTAGAAGAGCATTTTTAACTCGTCTTTGTTGCCTTGTTGAGAAAGAAAGATCGAATTGAGGTAGGGTTTCCTTACACAATATGATTATACCTTGTTGTATTATTTGTTATTGTGGTTGATTACTTGTGATTATTGTGGTATTATAATTATGATTGTTAGAGGTGTTGGTTGAATATCGTGAGCCATGTCGAGAGATGGTTTCACCCCCCATGTTTCGCCCCTTGCAAGGGGGTTTTTACATTAAAGAACTCGGTTCGCTCGTTGCAATAGCGGGGATTTTGATGCCCAGTGCTTTTAATGTTGTTTGAGAGACGGGTAATAGCCCGAGGTGGGGGTGGGGGTGGGGGTGGGGGTGGGGAAGGAGACAGGTGATGATTGGATGCGGGTGAGGTAGGGGATGTGACGGGTGTGACCATATGGGGTTCAATCGTAGTAGTGGTGGGGGAGGAAGTAGGGTTTGTAGTAGATGTGGAGATAACGAGAATAGCAAAAGTACACCACTCGTTGGAGGTAATAGGTGATAGAGGGGTCAAGAGTTTACGAATATCAATGTAAGGGAAGTGTTCATCAATAAAGCGAACGTGTCGAGATGTGTAAATACGATATGTAAGTGGGTCAAGACATAGTTAGCCCTTTGTGTCGTAAAGTAACCGATAAAGACACATTTTAGTGATCAGGGTAGAAGTTTGTGATCCGTGTATGGTCTTAACCACGGGAAACACAAGCTAACTTTTCTATGCCAGTACAAGAAAAGAAGTAAATTCTTTTAATAGGAAATAAACTCCCATATTTAAGGAATTATAGCCTTTATAAGATAACGCTTCTATGCCAGTTCAAGCTTGGTCTGACGACTAAGCTTTTCCTCGTGTAATGTCTCATATCCTCTCCTTAGAAAGACTTACTAGGCGTGTGTAAGTAATGACATACCAGTTTTGAGTATATGACGGTGGCGACGTTCAGCAAAACCGTTATGTTCAGGCATGTGAGGGGGTTAGGTTAGATGAGTGATACCCGTGAGATTAAGGTGAGAATTAAACTTCCGAAATTCTCCACCATTATCGGAATAAAATTGCTTAATCTGTTTATTAAAGAAATTTGGCAGGAAATTTAAGAAATGTGGAGTTGGTGTCAGATTTACGTTTGATGTGTGTAGTAGTCAACGAAAGTTACATAATATTTAAAGGACTCCTGAGATGTGATGGGAGACGACCATACATTGGAAATAAATAAGATCGAGAGGGGTTGTAGATATTAACGTAGATTACCCGAAAGAAAGTTTGTGACTTTTATTTATTGAACATGCGACATACTTCAGAATGGGAAATGCGTAAACTGAACTTAGAATTAAAAACTTGTAAAATTTTATTCGAAGGATGACCAAGACGGTGATGTTAAGACGTTTGACCACGAGCTACGACTATTTGAGCTTGAGGCGGATTAGGCGACTTGACGTATGACTATCAATAAGAAGTCGTTGTAGAAGGACCACTCCCATCATATTTTCCTTAACACAAAAGGAAGTAGGTGAGAATATAGCATAACCATTATTTCATCGCAAAATTGTGAGACGGAGAAAAGTTTTCGAGACATGGAAGTAACAACTAAGACATTAGTAAATTTAATGGTAAAGGAAGAAGACGGAAGAGTGAATGAACCAAAATGAGTGATTGGTAAGGCGAATCTATCGCCTATATCGAGATCATCCGGTACCTCATATGGATGATGACAAGAAGGGGTATTCAGGTCGTATGTTTTATGGTGCGAGGCACCGCTATCAATTGTCCACAAGTTGGGGGACTGAGCCGAGGGGTGAGCTGCGGTGTGAGCCGAATCAATTTCTCATGAAGGGTTTCAATGGAAATCAATGTGTCACGTGCACGAACTGCCTCAATAATGAAGCTATACTTGTCATAGTTCAGACTTCAGGCCGTTTAATATTTTGTTGGTTATATCATCGTCATCCATTGGATGTTCGAGTTAGGCTAGGTAATCGGTGCAAGCCTTAATAGCAGTCATGTATTCGTTCATGGACATATTATCAGTGTGAGAAATATTACGATGCGAAATTGATACAGGCAGTGCTGGAAAAGAACAGTGCCCATGATTGTTCATAATCACGCCCGAAAGAATCAATCTCAACAGTTGTTTATTCGATTTCTTGGTATCCAAGCAAAGGTGACATAATTCTTACACATGTTTTGTATGTGAATACTAGTCAACGAAGGTCAAGGATGGTACAAGGAAGGCGCAAAGTTAAGCACCAGGATGGTTTCCATATCTATTTCCAAATTCGAGTCTTATTTGTTTGAGGAAAGTCTCCTAGTTTCCTAATTTGTGTCTTATTCGTTTTAGGAAAGTCTTCTAGTTTCTTATTTCTAGATGGAGTTAATTATTATTTTTTTATTTCATTTTAGGTAAGTATTTCCTATAGTTATGAGGATTGTGTAATAAGGTGGCTAGACTTGTCGTGAGTCTCCCAATTAGTATTTTTAACTACTACAAACGCAAACTAATAACAAGTGTAAGTAGAGGTCGATCCCACAAGGAAGGTGTTGGACCAATTTCATAGTTTTGATAATGACATTTGTTTACGTAATAATATGTCTTACTCGATATATCATATGCGTGTAATTGTGTGATTTAGTCTTATTACAGCTAGCAACAATTATGAGAAGAAAGATCAAAGTTAGGCATAACTTTGATAAAGTATGTGAGACAAAGTTATAACAACTTCAGGAATAACTTTGGAAGTGAAGATGGAAGTTATAGCTAACCAGGCATAACTTTAAAGAAAATCGCTTCAATCAAGATCTACATAAAACAACACGAGACTCAAGATGGAGGGTCTTTGTGATCAAGATGAAGAGATGATCCGTATACTGAAGATCTTTGTGAAGATTAGATAGTATAGGTCGTCATTCGGTAACTATTCCATTCGAGAGATTTTATGTTCAAAAGTTATAGCTTTAGTCTATGACTTTGGATGATAAAATATTGATGCATGATTTTGGAAATAAAATGTTTTGAAATGTTTTCAAAAGTGAAGAGTATTTTTATATTTATCAAAAGTTTTATTAGAGAATATATTTATGAGATTCTATTGGTTAGTAATACAACTTATGGGTTGTCATGCTACCTAGGGTTTCTAATATATTCTATCTCAATTTGTTGTTAACCTAATTAGCCCACCTAGTGTTTGAGCCACCTAGGGTTTCGTGTAAACCAAGGGATTGTGCCACCTAGGGTTGCGTGCCTCCTAGGGTTTCGTGAGCTAGGTGAATCCGGCCTCCTTAGGCTTGTTTCCTTAGTTTACCTAATCTAGGATTCTACTATATCTTTACAACAATATTTTGAGATATTAAGATAAATATATTTCTATAAGATAAACCAAATAATATTTTGAGATAAAGATATTTCTAAAAGATAAGCAAATATTATTTTGTGATAAGATAAGTATCTTTATTAAATATTATACTAGGGTTTTAGATCTTCTATGATTCTACTACTATAAATACTCATTCACATACAAATTGCAAAAGACACGAAATACACATATTTTACACGGCTATTTATTTTACTTGTGTTGATTTTCCAAAATCGTTTTAAAGCAAACCTTTGAGCAAATATTTATTATTTTTTAGAGTTTGTTTTTAAAAGAGTCGTGCATCAATTATTATCAATCGCTTGAGTGAAATACGTTATTGGATAATAGTACATCATTATAAGTTTACAATTCTTTAACGGGAATTTGTGTGAGTTATATTGTACTTTCTTATTAGCGTAAGATAGTATAGAGTAATTAGCGATACTCACCTTGAGTTATAATCATAGTGTTGATTATACGAGTGGGTTGGTAATTTTTGCAATCCGTAGAAAGGTACTAAAAATTATTAATCGAGAATAGTGGACGTAGGTTTCAACGTGTGAAACTGAACCACTTCAAAAATCGTGTGCCTCTCTCTTATCTCTTTACTTTTCGTTATTTCGTTATTCGCGCTTACTTTGATTAATTAATTAGTTGATTTTAATTCATAAGATAAAATAATTAATTACATATCATATAAATCGAAAAAGTGGGGCTAGTTTTTAATACTCAATTCACCCCCCCCCCCCTCTTTCGTATTCGATCAATAGACTCTACAATTGGTATCAGAGCCTCGTGCTCTTGATTGCCTTACAGCAAGGAGTCTGATCCATTTATCTTTTATTTTTATTTATTTTCCGCTGCATTTATTTTTATTTTAATGGATTCCAAACATCTGAAGTGTCCCGTATTCGATGGGAAGAACTACAGTTTATGGAAAAATATGATGACCCATTTCATAAAGGGTAACGATTGGGAGTGTTGGCTAATCATTAAGAATGGTCCTAATAAGATCATGCTTGGAACGGCCACTGACACTTCTATCGAAAAGAAAGAAGATGACTATGTTGAGGCAGATTATAAGAAAGCTGAGAAAAATTCAAAGGCTATTAGTCTGTTGCAAAACGGCATGACCCATACTAAATTTGATCGTTTCTCATCTAGTTCTACTACCAAGGAAATATGGGATGGTCTCGAGTTAGCTTATGAGGGGACAACTGTTGTCAAAAAGCAACGTATTGCACTACTTATGCGAAAATACGAACTGTTCTCCATGGAACAAATGAATCGCTTGACAGCATGTCAACTCGCTTCTCTAGTATCATTAATGAACTGAAAAATCTTGGAAAAACTTTTGACTCCGAGGAAATTGCCAGGAAGATCCTTAGAAGTCTATCTAAACGATGGAGACCTAAGGTGACGGTAATTGAGGAATGTAAAGACCTATCTGACCTATCTTATCAAGAGCTACTTGGAACCCTAATGGCTCACGAGATTACTCTTGATGAAGATGAGGCAAATGATAGTAACAGCAAAAAGGTGGCTTTACAAGCCGAATCTAGTGAAAAACATGATTCGGATCTTGAAGATGAAACAGTATTATTTGCTAGACGTTTTAAGAAAAAATTCTTTAATAAACCACAAGGGAAAACGTTTAACAATAACACTAACAAATCTTACAAAAAGCCAATTGAGTCAAAAGGGTCTCTTTCAAGTCGTGGTTGCTTCAAATGTGGGGATAATGATCACATGATCAAATATTGCCCCACATGGAAGAAAATCAAAGACAAAAATCAACGAGACAAAACCAAGAAGGAATTCAAGCAAGTAATGATGGCTTATTGCTGGGGAGATCTCGACACAGAGGACGACGAGTCATAGGAAGAGGAAGTCGCCAACTTGTGTCTAAGTAACGTCAGTCTTGACCTAATTTCTGACAGTGACAATGAAAGCGAATCCGAGATGTGTCTTGTTGGTAACTCAGATTCAGAACCAGATTCAGAAGATGACGAAGAGGTTAGTCATCTTGAACTTAAAAAGCAAGTTAAGAATTTATCTAAGAAGTCTTTAATTAAGTATTTTGAAGAAGCCTTAATCATTGTCATGAGCAGAGTCTAGAATTGAAAGATCTTAAAGAACAAATTCTTGATATTGCTGAGGAAAACCAACTTCTAAAGGCCAAAACTAAAAAGCTCAAGTCTAAAGTTATGGCAACTTCAGCTATAACTTCAGACAAGACAAATGTTGAGAAAGAAGCTCTTGAGTCTAAAGTTATAGCTAATGAAGCTATAATCTCAGAGTTGAAGCTCAACATTAAGCATCTTCAAGCCAAAGTTGTAGCTAATGATGCTATAACTTTAGAATTGAAGAAAGTCAATGAGCTTTTACAATCTCAAGCTAAGGCAAAGGAAGTTGTTATTCTTGATCA